>JAZHYW010056033.1:0-105787 GCA_037355805.1 Ixodes ricinus
GCCCCTCCACTTCCTCGAGGAAGGCGTGAGGGCCGGCGTTGGCCAATCGCGACGGCGGATCCGTTATCGCGATTGGCCAGCGCCCGCCCTCGCGCCTTCCTCGATGAAGTGGAGGGGCCCCTCAATTGGAGTGAGGTTTGTGAATTCGGCGGTAAGAATGACCCAACCCATCCGACAATCCTTTCGGCAGACGCGTCGTCATTTGGGCTTGGATCCGTCCTCTTACAAGAGCAGCAAGGGGTACGACGGCCTATCGCATTTGCATCGCGGTCTTTGACCAAAGCTGAGACGCGCTATGCGCCGATTGAGAAAGAGGCGTTGGCACTGACATGGGCTGCCGAAAGGTTTGACGAGTACCTGAGGGGCTTAGACACGACGTTCGAGACCGACCATAAGCCTCTAGTTACGTTGCTGGGACAAAGTCCGATAGATGTGTTGCCGCCTCTAGTTCAGAGATTTAGAATGAGGCTAATGCGCTATATATTTAGGGTTGTGTTTGTACCGGACAAGTGCATTGCAACCGCCGATGTTTTGTCGCGGGCACCTCTCAATTAAATGCCAATGGAAAGGGAACGTCTCACAGTTCAAGAGGTGTTAAAGTTCTCTCAGGGATGTTTAATGGGTCTTGAAACAGGAGGCGATTTTTTGTCACGTGTAAAAACAGGTCAAACTACAGACGAAGTGTGTAAAACGCTGGCTCAGCTGTCTCGTAAGGGCTGGCCTAAAAAACCTTCTGTCCCTTGCTCCCTTTGACCTTACTGGCAGGAGGAGAGGGCCGGCATAACTGTGTGTGATGGGTTTTTGTTAAAAGGTACAAGATTAGTTGTTCCCCAGGCACTTCGTAATGAAGTGTTATCTTGCCTGCACGATCGTCACCAAGGAATCAGCAGATGTCGAGCTCTTGCACAAGGGTCTGTTTGGTGGCCTGGCCTAAGCAAGCAACTGGCAGTGATGTTAAAAAGCTGCAATGTGTGTACCGAGTTCAGTTTTCAGAAGGCTGAACCAATGATGCCGACCATGACTCCACGTTTTCTATGGGAAAAAGTAGGGGTCGATTTGTGCAAAATAAGTAACTCTGACTATCTCGTGGCTGTAGATTATTTATCAAGGTACCCGGAAATCTGTGTTCTCCCTTCGACTGGCGCAATTGTTGTTATAGAGAGGCTTAAAAGCATATTCGCTCGTCATGGGGTGCCAGAGACTGTTGTCTCCGACAATGGTCGGCAGTTTGCATGTTGTAATTTTGAAGAGTTTGCGAATCTATACGGTTTTCAACAGTTCACTTCGAGCCCGAGGCACCCTCAAGCCAACGGAGAAGCGGAAATAATAGGGTAGACAATTAAGCGTCTGCTGCTCAAATCAGCCGACCCTTACTTAGCTCTCCTAGCCTATAGGGCCACCCCAGGGATTACCGGCAAAAGCCCGTCAGAAATCCTTATGGGCACACGCCTACGGACACGCGTACCAATGCTTGCGCAGCTGCGCCTTCAAATTGAAACGTTGACTTTAAAATGTTGGCGATAAAGGATCGTCATCTAAGAGAAAAGCAGCGCAAAAGCTTCGGTAGGCGCAATCAGGCTGTTGTATTTTGTGTGAGTGATTCGTGTTGCGCGAGCTTTCGTACGGCAAGAAAAGGAAGAGAAAGAGGTTTTGCTCGAAACGACGGAGCGCGCTTGTGTCTTTCTTCCTTGAGGTGTCAGTATTAATTCCATCACATAACATTTGGTGCCGAAACCCGGGAATTAACTACAACCAGGACATGCCGCACCCAAGCCAGGAAGGTATCGAACGCCTCAAAAGAAAAAGGACAAGCCTGCGAGCCGCCACAACGAGGGTGATCAACGAGATCGGCGCCCTGCTGACCTCGGATCCGACTGAAATAGGTGAGCTGGAAGAAAAGCTTGACATTCTTCTCCTAAAAGAAGCCTCCCTAAAAGAGCTCGACAGAGAAATAGAGCCATCGGTCGAAGATGAAGCTCTAGAAGAGGAAGTGAGTGGCGCTGAAGGGTATGCTGAACGCATCAGCGTAGCCAAAACACGAGTGAAGCGGAAGATCAAGGAACACGAAACGAGGAGCAATACAGCGTCCGGTTCTTTGACACACGGCAGCGACTCAAGACAGCCTTCATTTAACAACGCCCTGACAACAGTAAGGCTACCGAAATTGGAGATCGCTAAATTCGGAGGAGACATTCGATTATGGCCCGGCTTCTGGGGCCAATTCAACGCAACGATCCATCAGAACGAGTCCCTCTCCGACATTGACAAATTCAAGTACCTGAAAAGCTACCTCATTGGTAGGGCTGACGTCGCGATCGAGGGACTCCAATTGACAACCGAAAACTACCAGGTTGCCCTCGACCTTCTTACACAAAGATTCGGACAAAAGGATCTAATTGTCGAAGACCACATGTCCAGGTTGTTGGCTGTTAGAGCGGTTCACGACTCCAGGAACGTCGAGAGACTCAGGACGCTGTATGACCAAATCGAAACGGGTGTCCGCAGCCTTGAGGCCCTCGGGGTCGAAGAGAAAACATATGGAGTGCTGCTCCTAACGGTTTTACGTAAAACGATACCAGCCGATATTGGGCTGGAGTACAGCCGGAAGGTAAACGCGCAGTCAGTAAACCGAGAAAACGAATTGCGCGGGTTCTTGAGTTTTTTGAAAGGTGAGGTGGAGTGCCGCGAAAGGATGCAACCGGTAACTGAGGGAACTGTTCGCCGGCGCAGCGGCAGCGACAGCGCAGAGGAACCCAGAGTTGCATCGGCGGCGGCGCTTACCACAACAACCGAGGCAGATAATAGATGCGTATTTTGTCGCACGGACGATCACGGCCCGGACGGCTGTGTTTCGGGTATGTCGCTTGAAGATCGAAGAGCCGTCCTGCAGCGAGAAAACCGCTGTTTCCGTTGCACTAAAAGAGGGCACGTGTCACGAGTATGCAGAGGCGCCAGATGGCTGAGATGTGCGCGGTGTGGCGGACGACACGTCACCGCCATGTGCAATCCCAACGTGACAACGCGCGGTACGCAAGCAGAAAGGGACGCGGCGATCACAGCGGTGAAGGAGGTAGCGGTAGGAGAGATTTTGCAGTCATCACTCGGAATCCAAGACAAAACAACCGGACCAAGCAAGAACCAGGTGCTGCTGCAGACAGCACGGGTGTGGGCCGAAGGTCTTCAGGAACGTACCCTCCTCAGACTCCTTCTAGATGGTGGCAGTCAGCGCACGTTTGTCCGACGAGACATATCAGAGAGGCTGCATCTCAGGATACTGGGCGAGGAGGACCTCAGAATTTTTACCTTCGGTGGGAACGCAACGACAAATCCAACGAAGTGCCGCCGGGTGGAACTTTGGCTACGGAGTCGGTTCGACAGGAAAGAAGTCCGGGTGGAGGCTCTCGAGGTGCCCTACATTTGCGCTAGCCTCATGATGGCCCCCTCGGAGGTCGTGGTGACACAGATGAAGATGGAGGGTAAGAACATCGCGGACGTCACATCAGACAATGCAGTCGAGGACGGAATCGGCCTTCTGATCGGGGCCGATCATTACTGGGATGTAGTCACCGGAAGCGTGAGGCGCCTGAGCCCCAAATTGATGGCAGTGGACACGGTGTTTGGATGGACTCTGCAGGGCCAGTTCGGAACAACCAAGTCTACGGCAATCTATTCGTCGGCCACGAACGTGATGAGGGTTACCGTGAGAGGAGGAGATGGTGTAGTCTACCAAGGGCGTCTGCCGGAGTCGCTGCGCGATGACCCAGTCTTACGGCGGAGGCGCCGACGAGGGGCCCGCCGACGGCCCCGTCAAGGGGTCCTACCCGCCCTACCTGCCCGAGCTGCCCGAGCTCTGGGTGATCATCGACGAAGCCAGCGGCGTCGCGCAGCCGGGCGAAGTGGACGACGGTGTCTCCCTGCTCAGGCAGTACACGAGGGCCCTCCCGGCCCACAGGAAATCCACGCAGAGGCTTCCGTCAACGTTGAAGCAGACACCCGGCGACCGGGTCTTCGACCACGACGAAGTGAACGAGGTCGACATCGTTATCGAGAAGCGCCTGGAACAGGAGACGGTCGACAACGATCGCGCCTTCAGCCGTCGCCTGGACGGGGCCCACAAGAAGCGCTTCGCCGAGAGGCAAAACGCCAAGTCTTCGTACCAGGAAACGGCGCCGGGCCCAGGAGAGACGAGGACTCTGCGGCGACTGAAGACCGCCGGCCTAGGCACATCTGGAGGACGTGCCGAATCAAGGAGACGTTCATGGGAAGGGATGGCAGGGTGCGTTCCTGCAGAGTTTTGTTACCCGGGGAGCAGAATTCAAGCGACCCGTACAGTTGTTCCCTTAGAATTGTGTAATTAATGAGCTTCATCAGCTCATCCGGGGGAGATTGTTGTATTTTGTGTGAGTGATTCGTGTTGCGCGAGCTTTCGTACTGCAAGAAAAGGAAGAGAAAGAGGTTTTGCTCGAAACGACGGAGCGCGCTTGTGTCTTTCTTCCTTGAGGTGTCAGTATTAATTCCATCACATAACACAGGCTAAGGAGCTTTCTGAGTTGAAGGTGAGCGACAAAGTGTGGGTTTCTGACAGAAAGGCAAGGGCAACAGTCGTGGCCCAAACATAAAACCCAAGGTCTTACTTGGCTTAGACCGAGCCAGGGGTGAAGTTAAGGCGAAACCGCCGAAACTTAAAGGTACTACCAGCGGAGGCAGAGGACGATGAAGGCTACGATATACCAGACAGTGGGAGTGACGTAAGGGTCGAAGGTTCGGAAGCTAGAAGCGATATAAGTTCCGATCCTTGTCCAGTGACTACGAGGACACCGACGACCGTCGTAACCACAAGATCGGGTAGAGTAGTTAAGAAACCGATCAGACTGGGGATTGGTGATTAAGCGGTATTTTGAACAGTGTTTGAGTTCTAACGTATTTTTTATTTGCTAACATGTTATTATTTTTCTCCCAAGAAAGGGAGGTGTGGTATCAGTGTGATAACAGTGTGACAGTGTGATAATGACAAAGCTACACGTGGTGTGCTCTGGTTATCGGTGACGTCTGCATGATCGCCTATAAAAGGGCTGACGAAATAAAACACGGGGCTTCCTTTTCTCAGACGTTTCGTGCGAGTGGTTCATTCTTCGTTACTCGCAACTGCACGCCGATAGTACGGCGGCGCGACAGTAACTTCTTTGCTTTGCAGATTTCTGTAATAATCTGAAAACGACTGTACGACCTCGCAGCGGTCGTACAGTCATTGTCGTCTCCAAATGCCTCTCGTATTCATCTGTTTCTCGTTGCATGAGGATGTCCTTCCTGCCAAAGAAGTGCAATGACACTTACCGCAGTAATTATCGCATAGCGAAATTACGTGCGTCGCCTCATCAAATGTTCATTGTTTCGATGAAAGTGCTTAGCGTCCAACATTGAACTCAAGTCGGCCAAGCCACAAATGACCAATCGACCCAGCTTGCCAGCGTTCAGCTTTAAATAACCCGCGCGAGGCACAAATTCGAAGTCCCGCCTTAGATATATCTAGTACCACCTCGAGAACGCAACGGGGGTATGCGGCTTGGGTCCACGCAGGGTATCAGCCATTTCAGATATGTACAGTCGACGACAGCATAACACCGTCTTCTGAATGGGTAGCAGCAAATACGGCGTTCCTCTCACATGACAGCCAAACATTTTTGCTCTAGTGCATCATAGCGAGGCTTTCTTTCATTCAGGTGATGACCCTCACGTTGGCTCCCGGGAAGTCTTCTACATAAAAACCCTGGGTTAACACACCACCTAATTATAAACATAACGCCTCTAGCTGTCGTGACAATTCCTTTGGAACCCTTTGGAATTTGGGTTTCCCGTACATAATGAGGGCCTCTGTCATGGAATCATATCAAGAACTCGTTTTTAAAGTGAAATAAGTGATGATTTTTTCATTTTTTTATATGTGGTTTGCTTTAGTTTTAACCCAAAAAATCGTCGCAAGCTCGTTTGTCAAACTCCCTCGTATACGCCGACATTAGTAGCGCAGCTCTTGAGGAGGAGGGTAGGCATGGGGGGGGGTCACGTGACCTCGAGGAGGTGGAATATTCCCTACATCTGGACAGGAAAATCTTTCCGCTAAGCCGGTGAAAACTTCCGCTAGATTATAACGGCTCAATATCTCGCCAGATTTAGTCGGCGAAAATTTCCCGCTAGAAGCAGAAAATTTTCTCCTAGATTTCACGGAAACGTATTCCGCTAAATTTAGCGGAACAATTTTTCCACTAGATTTTAGCGTGAAAAATTTCCAGCTACATTTAGCGGATAACATTTTCGCCAAATTTAGCGAATATCCTCTCGCGTAAATCTAGCCTGGAAAAATTTCCCGCTAGATTTACCTGAAACACAGCATTTCCGCTAGATCTTAGCGGGAAAATTTCCCGGCTAGATCTGTGGACGGAAAATTTCCCGCCTGAGATCATCGGGAAAATCTCCACCCAAGATTTAGCGGGGAAAATTTCCGCGAATTGTTAGCGGCAAAATTTATCCTATCACTGCACCGCGCATGTAATACCCGACGGCGACGCCGCTCTGTCGGAAACGGGCGCCTAAATAACTGCGCTATATAAAAGAACTGGCCGACTTTTATTTAGTATATGCAAAGGAATACAGTGGTGTCAAACATATTTCTTTGAACTTATTTTTATTCACAATATATGAAATTGTTGGCAGTAGAATAATTTATGCAATGAAGATGGACCGGCAGCCAGCGTATCTTTGACAACACACCATACAAATCTATTCTGACTGCACTAGAGTCATAATGTTTGTGAATTATTAAAGCCTTTTCAATTGTGAATTAATTTCGTTAATTAATGCTACCTTAAATACATATTCTTTTTGCGTTACAGGAAGCATCACGCTGGTCGGGGAGATACAAAGTATATTATTATATCAGTGAACTATTTTGTAGTCACTTAGTTAAGAGTTCGTAATTGTCACTATAGTACGTTCATCACAAAGCGATTTTTAATACAAACTACGTTCTTCTGAACTCTTTTTGTACATTATAAATACACACTTTTTTGTAACAATCAGATTTATGACGACAATGCAATTAATGCAAAGTGCAAGCAAGCTGGACAAGAATGACGAAAATAATCCCTGGAGAAGGGGAACAAGTGGGACAAGAGAAAAACTCAAATCTTCATGCACGATCAAAATATTAAGGTGGCCTATGGTCCATTGCAACTCAAAAAGGTAGGGCGAGGAAAGGAAGGCCGGAGAAGAGGAAGCAGACGGAACGATAAAGAGAGGAATATGTTTCTGCATCTCTTCTTCAGCGTTTCGTCTGCTTCCTCCTCCCCGGCCTTCCTTTCCTCGCCCTACCTTCTTGAAATGCAACAAACTATAGTTGGATATGCCTTCGGGCTATTTTTGTGAAAGCGCGATCCTTCGCGCTATTTATCTCCAAACATAGCTAGGTGACTGGTGCCTGACTCGAAAGAATCCGCCTGGCATTGGTATCAAACCAGAGACCTGTCCATTTCCACTGGAGCGCTCTACCAACTGAGCTAACCAGGATAGACGTCAATAGAGAAAACGAATTTTATCAGCTGCCACCAGTCTAACACCAACAAGGGCGAACGGCATGCATTGTAAGGTTATGACGATAATGCAATGAATGCAAAGGTGAAATCGAGCTTGACAAGAATGACTAAAATAATCCACAGAAAAGGGGAACAAAAGTAGAAAAGACAAACACAAATCTCCAAATACAACCAAAATAATAGGGTGGGCTTGTTGGATATGCCTTCGCGTTAATTTTGTCATAGCGCGATTTCCGCGCTATTCGTGTTTAAACACAGCTAGGTGACTGGTGCTTGACCGAAAAATGCGCCTGGTCCTGGTAACGAACCAGAGATCTTTCCGTTTCTATTGGAGCGCTCTACCACTGAGCAAAGCAGGAGTGAGACGTCAGTCGAGAACTCGGGTTTTAACAGCTGCAACCAGTCTAATACCAACAAGGATGAAAAGCCTGCATTTTAAGGTTATAACGATAATTCAGTTAAGGAAAATGTGCAAGCGTGCTGGACAAGACTGACGAAAATATTCCCGAAAAGGAGAACAAGGGGAAAAAAGACAAACACTAATCCCTAAAACACAGTTAGGTGACTGGAGCGCCACCGAAACCAGGACCAGGCGGATTTTTTCGGTCACGCACGAGTCACCTAGGTGTGTTTGGAGATTTGTGTTTTTCGTTTGTTCCCCTTGTTCCCTTTCTCCAGGGATTATTTTCGTCAATGAGATTAACATTTTGCTCTGCTTAATTAACTAAAAAAACACATTTGTTTTCGCCATCAGGCGAAGACCGCTGGACATCACAATGCGCGGAATCTACACTAGTCGGCTTCCTAAAAGAAGAAAGGCGGCAATCGCACACTCAAGGGTTCTAGGTGGCGAAGGTTGCCGAGCCTGAGTCAGCAAACTATCGCACGTGCATTTTCTTTTCTTTTCTTTTCCTTTTCTTTTCTTTCTTTTCTTTGTCTTCTGGTGCGCTTCGGTTGAATGCCCTGTGCATGTTGGCACATGGCATTCCCGTGAAAGGAGCTGCCGCGCGTGTTTTGATGAAAAAAGCGCATTCTGGCACGCTCGAGTCTCGCGCACTTCATCCTCTTCTGAATAAATAGCATCAGTTGATAGTCAGCGCTCGTCCTGTCCTCTTCTTCTATCTTCCTGTCGTCTTTGCGCTGTTAAAACACTAAACATTTGTTCATTTAAGTTTAGAAGAAAATGTTATCTTTGCATAATTTTTTGTCACGATAAGAACGTTTCCGAATTTACTTCCACCATTTTGTTGCGTAGTAAATCCCTAGCAATTATTTTTTTGCTTTATGTCGAACATTCAAGAATAATTAAAATCACACTTTATACACACTGAATATTTTTATTGATGCAACAAATTAGTAGTGCGGATGACTAGGTGCAGAAATGTTACTCGGCATGAAGATGTGTTTATTTAATATTCTAAATGAGGAGATCCCTGAGTGATGAAAGAGAAAGGCTACTCTCGGTTCGTACATATGATAAAATTTAACAACGTTGTTTGTGCCTTCGTTTACCCTCCTATCACAGACGAATAAAATCATGTGATCATATTTCAAAAATTTAAGAATGAAAGCTTGCTCAGATGATGTTGCAATGATGACAATTGTTTAGTGCAAAATCTCAGTGACTATTATGCGTGGTGCTAATGGTTGGATGCTGGCTCATTTGTATGGTGAGGTCCGACGGAATCTTGCATTACTTGCCGCCGTTCGACCACCTGAAGAAGAAAGTAGGTTAAAATAAACGCGACTGCCAACTTATTTTGTACAATGTAAAAATAGTTCTGACTCACATTTGGGAGTTTTTGGCCAGTATTTGATTCTTCTTCTTCAACCTGTCCCAACATTGCGATAATAGGAAGTTTAGAACAAAACACAAGTAAATAAAAGAATTTCAATTTTTAGTACTCTATGTTAAAAACAAGCAAGATAATTAAACTCGCGTCGCTTCGGTACAAATTCAAACACTGTTTTCGCGCGAAAAAGATTTTTACATAGGAAGCCAGCATTAATATTTACTCATGTTAGAAAAGCAAAGTTGCGTGACTCCTTGAAATCCAATCTGGTGCACTTTGGGCTCACTTTGTAAATAAATTAACAATAAAACTGTCAAATAAAAGCAAAAATATAAAATGTGGCGATTTTTGTGCTTAACTTAACTCCAATGGGTTCAACATGGTAGATAATATGCAACAATATGTCTTATTGGTTTTTCACAGCTCGTAGAAACAAAACGAAAAACACCAGGTTAATCTGAATATAGTTTACTCCCGTGCATATGCCTCTTCTAAGTTCTAACAAAGTCTGGTTCAACTTTTGGATGCTTTCCTAATAAAAAATAAATAAGAAGCGGGGTGACTATTCGTAATTTACTTTTGTGCCATGTTTCGCGGATTTCAGTTTCTGATAAGTGTTAATAACGTCTTGGTGTAATGTATATTAGAAAGACTTATTCGTGTGCATATTTTTCGTGTACCTTCAACCTCGGCACTGGACTTATGCTGATGGGTGAGGAGGCCACCAACACACCTGGTATCGCATAAGATAGCTATAGTGCAATAATGACCGCAATAAATTAACATATATGTTTTTTTATAAAGAAATGCACAGAGAAGAGCCAATATACTTTATATTGTCTTATGACTATTCGAATATATATATCTTGCATACTTAGAACATTATGATATTGTTACTACAATAGTTTAATTGTTGACCGCCCCTCCACTAGACACAGCCGAATAGTAATGGACCGCAACATTCATGCCACAGGCATCCTATTAACAGTACGTTTAGAGCTTCGATGGCAAGTAACTGAAATATTGATTTTACGTAGAATTGTGTGTAATTTAATTCCGAACTGAAGTTTAAACGGGCGTTGGACACCAGCTGAGACCCGGCAGGGGTGTGAACAGTAGCGTATTTATAGTTGATGTCAACTATAATTAGGGGCATGGAATTACAGTGCCTTAATTTTTATTGTAAAGACTATAAAACAAAAATGTGAATAAAGTGAAATAGACATTGCACTAAAACCCCTGTTGAATATTGCGAACGCGTCTAGAGCGAGGCGCCTTACCTCAAAATTATGCTTCCTGTCAAAACCAAGCAGATCAGAAGAAGTGCAGACAGCACCACTCCAATGACTACAGTGTTCAATGTGGCAGCTGCAAAAATCATGAGCGAAATGCGATAAAACTGAGTTGTGCTTAAGTATTACAAATACGCGTGTTTTTAATTACAAAGAAAAACATTTGAAAGCACAGGTAGCAAACATCGGAGTTTACATAAACGCAGAATACTATCTGTTTACGGTGACAAATGAAGGCGGTTAAATTCCTCGAACTTTCATAAAATGTCTCATGTTTAAATATATTAATATTGTCAAGAATCATTTAAAATCTGCGTATTTTATATCCTCATATCATTGTACTACAGAAAGGGGCGTCGATAAGCTCGCTGATACCTAATATTAATTATAAAGTGTAGCTGCACAAAACGTAACGAATGCTTCAGCACGAAGTGCGTTCAGAGCGCTGACTTATACGTTAATAGTTAACCCCCCCCCAAAAAAAAAGAAATAAAAGTGGATATAAAATATGCTAATTGAATATCTGACTAAAATTAGTGCCAAACTCAATGTTTAATTCGATTTATAAGTATTATTGTTGAAAGTTCCTACTCTCAAGGATTAAAACTTACAACGGACTTCCTTGTTTTCCTCCTCGCATAGTTGTCCCTTAAATGTTGGTGGACACCTGAAAATGTAATTGCAGAAGACACCAACGTAACTCTAATAACCGAAATTATGTCTATTTCTGATTCTAATATTACAAATATTTTATTAACCTATGGCTTCAAGAGTTATTTGCGGAAATGTAATTTACAATTTATCGAAAAAAATTAGACTTCACTACCATAAAGAATACGCTAGCGCGAACTTTATTGTTGGAAGATCCTGCCAAGCGTAGTAAAAACATATCATGAGTAATTTGAGCTCTTCATATCCGGTCTTATTTGCAGCTCTATCCAAACAAAACATCTTACCCTGTATAGTTTATGTGAATAAATCGTTTCTGAACATTGAAGGAAAAATGTTTATTTAGTGGATAGTTATATCAATTCAACCGATATATAGTTATATCATAAACGCACAACGGATTTCTTCATCCCAAACTTATGCGGTACAGGCATATCGTAAACTCATACTGTATAGTTATATTATAAACTAATGTGTTGCAGTCATATCACAACTGCGTGCCGGATAGTCACGTATTTGCAAAGCTTTTAATTTTAATTTGAAGAAATCTTGAAAGAAAAGAGGGTGAGAGTTGGGCGAGTGTTGTCTTCACCATTCGTTTTTCAGGCTCAGTAGGAATTATGTGAGCAATAATAGTCATGCTAAGTAGACTAATTAGCTACAGTTTGTAAATTAGCTTTCAATTTTCGGTTTTTAAGGCAATGTTAGAATTGCAGTTTTAATGGCAATTACCATTAGAGGCCAGAGCAATTTAAAGAATTTCCGAAAATGTTGTGTTCTTTAAGATAGTATTGTATTAATGTTTCCGGTTCATTTTTTTGGCCTCATTTGAAGATTTCACGCATAAAAAACGCAGGAAGCTCCGCCCACAATGACGCTAGAAAGAGCGCACCCGACAAGGACCGCCTTGGAGATAGTGACGACGTAAATGTAACAACGACATAACTCTTCCAAGCGTCATTAGGACGTTTTAGAATAGCGTACGCAATTTTAGCGCACGGCAACGCCTGTGTTAGCGCACGATGAGCAAATAGTTTTAGAATAGTGTTGCTCCGCTGCGACGCCAAAAACCCCAGCATCTCGCGTTTGCAAAGCCACCAAGATAAAGTAACCATTTTTATTTCACGCACGAAATTTTGTAAGTTAAGAGTCCAGAGTAATATGGTAGATTGTTTAAATACGAGAATACGACGCGAGCGGTTGACCGGTCGTCTCCGCTTGCGTCGACTTAGCAAGAGGTCTCGTGCGCTGAAGTTCCCACATCGTACCTTGGAAGATATATGTTCACACGTCGCGAGCAGCAAGTTGCCGGCGAACGTTGCCAACCCTTTTCTGGATCTTCGAAACCGTTTGTAACGTGAACCTACAGTAGGAGCGCGATGTAGTCCTGTCTCGACAACCGCAGTCGGGGGATTCTGCCGACGTTGAGCACGCGGCAGCCGCCAAGATGGTCGCAGCCGCGGTCCTCTGAGCCTCCATTTTTTAAGTCTGCTCGTCTCGGCTTTAGTCAAACATTCTCGCGTATCGGAAATGCTTCTTGGAGGAGCGCAAAGATTCTGCGTACGCAAGCAATTTTCGGCAAATAGCGTATGCTGAAATAGCGCACGCAAAACGCAACACGAGGTTAGCGTACCGCGCATGCGTATTGACGACGACGCTAATCTATGAGGACGCAAAATATTAACGTACGTTATTCTAAAACTTTCTATCGTGTGCAGGGCTTGCGACGCTCTTTTGAGTGCCATTTTTTTACTACAGCGGAAAGAAGAGAAAATTGATTTATATTAATTACTAAAGAACAATTATATTTTAGCAAATTTCAAAATTAGTCTGGCTTCCAATAGACGGCGCGCCGTCAATATTGCAATAAAAACATGACCCATAAAAGCAATAACTAGAAAGTTCATTAACAGTTTTCGGTTAATTTGTCAACTTGAGGTGACAATTATTTCCTCATATAAGGTCCGCCCAGCCTCACAAATATATAGTGAAAACAGCACTCATGTAACATCTCTTACCTTCTATGGCAAAAAAAAAAAATATTCTCGAATTAAAAGTAAACATTTATATATGCCGGATGTTTATGCTAAATATCATCACTGCAGATATTAAAAATGAGAAAACATCGTTTCAAAGTATATATTCAAAAGAATATTCTTATATCTATATGAACATTCCAAATATGAGCTTGATTGACAATCCTTCCTTAAGATATATTACTATTTAAAATGGTTTGCTTCGGTTGGCGAAATCTTAATTTTCTTGCATCAACAAACCCCCTATACACAAAACGAAGAGTTTCATCATTGAACGAAAAAGTTAACTCAAACAAGATATTAAAATTTTAGTTTTGGCAATAATTGGTGTCACTTTCTTTTGACCTGGTTTTGACGCATTCCTTTGCTGATAAATTAAGAATTTCTATTCAAATCGAAGTAAATTTCATGACACTGTTTTTGAATTCGGCGGAACATTCCAATAAACATCGCCTACAATAAGTAGAAAAAACAACCAATATTAGGATTGTAAAACTACCGAGTATGCGCACGCCTGAGGTCTACAATTTAAACTGGCCAATGTTATATTTAGGCTATGTGGGGCATTAAAATAGGAAGATGGCAAATAATACCATCTATTCCTCGATCAAAAAGAAAGCAAGGTCAAATGTGGTACGTATAAACAGCATGGTCGTAAAATTATCCGCAAATTTTAAAGTTCAGCGATAATAAGATTTCATTTCATTTCATTTATTATTCCCTCAGGGCCCGAAAGAATTGCAGAGGGGAGTAGGCGGTTAACACATAAAAGTAACATAGTTGAGTGAAGCAAAACAAAAACACGAAAAGACACGCGCTACGCAACATCTGTTAAAAAAGTTGGTAATGTGACCTGTGCGAAATTGTATTACTCCGATTTTATTCTCTGGCTCTGTTTTCCTATTCAATGGTAACAGCATGTTGCGACAAATACAAAAATAACGTCGTAGATGCTACGATCGACACATATAAAAAGTCACATTTTATGTATTATTATTTAAAACCGGAAAGTTTCTTCCCTCCATGCATTCTTTCGAATTTATATGGGAAGCTGCTGAGTTAAACAAACATGTAAGTGGTAGTTTTGAATACTTTGACAAAACACAATTATGATGAACAATTTATTGATTTGCGCTGCTGCTGATGGAGGTTTATAAAAGGGAGATTTTGTTATAAGCGTGTTAGTTCATGTAAAACTGACACTTAAATCTGTCACTTTACAATTAGCAACATGTTGAAATGTTCTTGTTATTTTTGAGTGAAAAAGTTGCTAACATACTTAAGTAGTATTTAAAATGAATAATTTAATGACTGAGCTTTAATTATTTCTTAAGTAAATGGCAATTGTAACCATTAGTTTTGACAAAATAAATATATTTGTTATGTAATTACTGTTTGCCTTGGTTTTCGGAAAATTTAGACGACAATTGCAACTACTTTTTATAATTTTTCCGCCAGAAATAGTAACAAAAGAAAATAGAGTTAGCATCTGCCTCATTGCCGTTCGGCCAACACAAGGGCCACTGAAACGCTGAAACTGTATTAGGGCACGGACCGTGGGCACTCAGCTTAGCTAAGGAAATTGGATCCTGGGAAAGTATCGCCATTGCATTCTCTCCATTCTAGCCGAACACAAACATATTCTAATATACAGAGGACTAAGAACCACGGAAGGCAATTGGCTGACCCGTCTTTGTTGCCATTGCAATCGCCATTTTGGTTCCTTCAAATCTTCAGAACTTCTGCCGGATCGTTCTAAATCAATCACGCCAAAATCGCCCTGGAGCGTAGTCGTACTGAAAGCGTTCCTTGTCAACAGAAGCTCTTTGGCTCTCTGTATGACATCAACTTATGAATTGTGCTTATCTCCAGGGATCTCTCGAAATTTTTTTTTTGTTGAGTATTTAGAAACAGGGAGATCATTTTTCAATGCCGCCAAGCACCGACATCGCATACGGCAGCGGTTGCGAAGATGCGCGCTTGTTTTGCCAGTGTGTTGATAATAAAATCTCGGTATAAAAGAAACCTCTTTTTAAAGCAACCTGCCACCGGGAATTGGGATTGACTAACAAAAAATGGAAAGGTCAACAAGAAACTGCTCATTCCGTAAACTAAAATGGCGATCAGACGGAGAGCTCGGCTCTACTTTTTCAAGACCCTCTGTCTTAAGGTTGAGGGAGTGCTAAAGTTTCCGCACCCCCTGAGCGGCACTAAAAGGTCCTATTCAAAGCGAGCGTACTTTCCTTAAAATAAATAATAAAAATTATTTAATTTTTGTGCGTACATGAAAATTTTTTCATGGATTGTGTAGGCTATGTCGAGATTGATTAAAAGTTCGAGCTTCGATTGCATGCGTTTAGTGCCTAGTCGAGTCGCTAACAGAATGAAAACGTCAATGGGGACCTTAACTTCCTCCTCATCCATCGCGAGCTTTCTACCTTCAATGACAGTCTCGTGAGCTTTGAGCCTGCACGTGCAACCAAAGCGCGGCGCCAGGCAACAAGCGCTTGCTGGAGGCCGGTCGTCCGAAAGATAACACCCTGTCCTCTTCATTCTCTCGGTGAATATAACACGGCGATAGCACGCTTACTTCGAACTTAAGTGCTAAATAGAACACTAAACAATCTTGGTGGTGTTACAGAATACTAAAAGAACTGATCAGCCAAAAGACTCGAGGTACACCTAAGCACTTCTTATGAGTTGTGAGTGCGAAAGCATGAATGCCGTTCTTGCGCGCGCCCTCGTGAAGTGGCCGGGGCGCTGACATCGGCCGTGCCGCCGCTCCGTAGTTTGCCCAAGCGGGCTGGCACCGCCGCCAGCTGATTCTCTTACCGGCGCGCTGACGGCGCTGAAGCCCTTGGTGTTTTTGCGTTTGTCTTACAAGTAACGTAAAATGCGCCAGTGCACGATGCCCGTGTCTCGAGCGGCCCTTGGAAGCGAATGGCGGCGGAGCATCCGCTCATGGCCCGTGTCTTGCGTGTTCCTACAACAATGCTTGGCGGTACTTGAAAGCGTCAACTTTATCGAGGGACTTTAGGCGGCGCTGGCACACAGCGCCATGGTGTGGCGCTCCTTGAAACTGACGCACGGCGGCCCCATCCCTCAGTTTCGGCTTCGTATCGCTGCCGTTTTACGCGGCTTTTTGCGCGGTTTCGAAGCCGCGAGGCTTCAGATCGCGGCTTCACTTCGCTCTATTGGGAGAGGGAATTCAGCTGCCGTTTGGAGCGGCTTTTGGGGCGACCTGATGACGTCGGCTCGCTCCATGGAACAGTTAATGCTTTAGCATTAATAGCAAAATGGGCAAACGAAGGCATGCAATGTGACGAATGTTAGCTGGCGTAAAACAAATCTTCAGCTGTCAGAAAAAAAAAGGCACACATTTCAGTGCGGAAAAATCCTTTCAGATTTACAGTTGTAAAGAATCGTACCGTCGATATGAAAGTTATAGTGAAGTGTTTGCATTACTTTTTGACAGTGATGCGTAACGTTATGAGTGACATTTTCTACCTACTAATTATACACTTGAATCTCGATGATATAATTACAATTCATCAGAATTTCGGGATAATACGATTTCTTTTTTCAAAATCCCTGCCAAAGTTTCTTGGGACTAATGTATTACGTTCCAGTCTAGTGCAAATGCTTTCTCGGTCCGCGGTGAATTATACGATTTACTATTTTTGAAACACAGTTGTAGCCCTAATTAAATTACATTTGCAAAGCAATGTAGCCAATTGTGTTCATAAGGTTGAAATTGTACGCTTCTTTAGCAAAATGTATACCTAAGTAAATTATGTTTGTTATAGTCATAAGATACATGCATGTCCATCAGTTAGACAAATGTGAACAATTCACTTTAATTTTTGATCAATAAAATGTTGCTCGGATACTACAGTGCACACGTTTTTCTTACTTCCACAGAAACAGAGAAAGACTTACGTGCACGTGAAGTCGACAACGGCGTCCGGCTTGCAGGTGCCTCCATTTTTGCAAAGGTTTTGTGTACACACAGCTATGATGTAAACAAAAGCAATACATGTTTTATTCGTATTCAAAGCAACTGTGATATAGGATTTTGACGACAAACAAAACGAATGTATACTAATCTTGGCGCAACATTTGCAAGTATATCTGATCAGGAACTGCAGAACAAGTTTGGGGGCTACAGAATAATTCCTAGGTAAATTATGCCGATTTTAGTTCTTTATTGTGAGGATTTCGGAGACTGTTGTTCTGTAGCAGTAAGGATTTTGATCCCTACATGCCCTGTTATTTATGTCCGTAAGATGTACAGTTAGTATTAAATAAATATGATCTAAGAGAATAGGCAAGTACGCCCGCTGACAATATAATAATGAAACAGCCGATCCAGCCATTTTCTGGATTTCGGTCCCCACAAGCTCTATTAACTCTTGTCTTGTCAGAGCCCCAAGTATGAAAGCTTAACTTCGCCTTCCACTCCTTGTTGGGACCACATCGACCCTAATAACTGGCTTGTACTTCAAAAAGCACGATGGACTGTTTCAGCTCATACTGTACGCTATGGTATCACAATACGTTTCGACGAAAATATTGGAGTCAGGCAAGGGAACTACTATCATGCCTACTTTCTTGAATACACACTAACCTAAATAGTGATTTCGTTTTCCTTTCTATTATTGGTATCGCCATGGTTCTTGGTTGTCACGTAGGACAATTATCCCAAGAGTATTACTTAGAAACAATTTTCTTAGTGTCATAACACACGACATTCATATAGGCTTTCGATAAGTGGAAACCTTAGGGGTTTACACCGTGCCCGGATGTAATTGGTGGGCTGGCCTTGTTAGGTTGTGAACATCAGCGGGTTGTACTCGTACAAAAATATTTCTAACAAGTCCATCAAAACTGTGGACTTAAAAAAGAAAAAAAAACATTTCTCGAGTTTATCCTGCTCATGATGCAGTCGAAAGCATGTTTCTGAGCTTAATGAAAGCAGATGTCATAAAAAAAAGTTTGTTTCATTATTTTCGTAGAATGGCATAAACCGCAGGGTTTATACCATGTAGACAGAACCAGTACTATAGATAAGTTGTTTATAGAATATGCCTCGACGACATAGACAAGCTGCTAGAGACGCCGTTTTCGTTAAAAAAGAGTGATTCCTACCTTTTCCATATTAATTCCGAAGCCGGTGGTTTTCAGATGGTTATAAGAAACACAAATTTGTATTGCTTTATGCCAGGTTCGCTGTCCACGTTCAACATGGGTGGCAGCGCAACGTAAGGTTCGAGCGTAAAACGTTGGGCATGAGAATTTACACACATTTTCGAGAACAAGAAAATAGGACGAAATTATAAAAGTTCCGGCCTTGCGCGCGGCAATGTTACCATCATGTTCCTGCAATTGGTTTACTACCAGATATAAATTAACATATGAAATTTGCTGCTCTTCGAGACATCCACGCATGAAATATATTTATTTCGTATTCATAAGGGATATTTCGGTTAGTCCGAATTTTCCTTCATAAGAAAATAAATATTGTGTCTTGGTTTAGAGATCCGCAGACACTTCATTGTTGCACTTATCTAAACTAACACTCCTCGCCTCCCCCAATTTGACTAAGTTATGATTGTCATCATCAGAAAACCTGATAAACCTGATCCGCTGTTATTACTTGTCTTCTCTGGTTTCTTGTAGCGGCTTAGATTATTTTTTCTTGAATTCTTTAACTGATCAGCTTGATGCTATTTGACTGATAATAACGCATAAAACACGCCGAATTACTAAATACATTTTTAGAGCAGATTAGCAGTCCTGTAAAGACTGAAAAATATTTTAGTTCCGGATTTGGAAATATGGTTGTGATAGTATAATACAAAAACTAGATGAAAGTAATGTTTATAAGAAAAGTGATGTCGGCAAATGCTGAGTTAAATTCACCATGATAAAATTTTGAAAGGTGGCATAACCTATGTTTTCAACAGTGGCATATGCCTAAATACCAGACTCATTGGTTTAGCTGCCCCACCGGTTCTTAAACCATGCGATATATGTTTTGCTATGAAATCTGTCTCTCCATTCATTAGTGTATTTCATTGATAAGCTTAGAGCTGAAACTGACGTCACATGAAGTTGTGATATCACGTGGCACCATGACTTGACACCACGACATATGGTTAAGTGACTCAATTTTTTCTGCCAGTATTCAGGGAAAATTAACGTTACCCGAAGTCCTTGTATCGCATTAAAGTGGTGATGGGGCTAACTGCATGTTACTGAGTGAAGAGGCGGTGGGGGCTAGTTGGTTCTTGACTGAATCGTCCGTTGTCAGCTAGAGCTTGTATGTTTACCTCTTCTACTTTGATTTATTTTTGTACACTTTATTTTCTTCTCTTCGCTCGTAATGACGTGATGCCACTACTGCACGTCATGATATCCCGTCACGTAACCCCGTCGCATGGCGTCAGTTCAAGTGACGTCAAATTACCCGTTAAATTTAACTGTGACATTGATGTCATGTGACGTCACACCGCGTTTCATCACTTGACACGATCACGTGACATGACGTCAAGATCTTACCTTCACGTGAGAAATTTTTTCGCTATTTCCTTTCTACATTTAGCGGGGAACATAAGCTGAAACGTTCTTGTTCTCTCTCCGAAAAATTTCTTTACTGTATTCTCGACACGTTTAAACTATTGCTCTTGAAAGATTGCATTTCGTTCATTTATAACGTTGGAGATAAAGGTCGGTGTACTTTTTGAAGCTCGTCGAATATTTCTTGATTCTAACCGCAATTACGGCTAAATTCAGAAAGCAGCTATTATCATATCAATATAATAAAATATGGACAAATTATACTTACAGACGCAAGAGTCATTCACAAGCTGAAACCCTCGTTTGCAGAGACACTTTTCATGTTCGCATTCCTTGTTTTCATGTTCACTGCAGTATTCAGTGCAGGGTTTATCTGAATACAACAAACAGGAATATGTTTAATAACGGTGAGAGAGTGACACGAAACTTAGTTGCGAATGAAAGACTATAAAGTAGAGGTATTTTTGTCTGTTCACGAGAAATACGAGGACTTTATAAAAATCTAATGTTACGGCTATTTAGTATTTGAGAAGAACGAAATATGAAAATCATTACTAAGCAAAGTCCATTCTAGGTTATCTCCACATCAGTTCTTCTAACGCAGCTTTCTTGAGGCGATTAAATTATCCTCGCAAAGTACTAACCGCCCTCCCTAACAGCCGTCAGTGGGTTTCATCAAAGTAAGACTATTTGAAGTGTTTTTTTAATATGGAGTAACAGCATCACTCAACGGAGATAAGCATTTCTTTTCAATTTTTCTGAATTTGTGGTTTTTCAGCCGGTTGATAAGTTTGCAATTAATTACGATACAATAGCTATGTACGCTCTGTGTTTATGATGTGTTGACTTCGCTTCATTTTTAATTGAAAGCTGATGACTGAACTGAAAAGAACCAACTCCGTATTTCGTACTAGACGCACAAACGATTAGAGCAACGTCCTTGTGCTCAGTGATACTGAAATAGCACCAACAAATTGACGCACGTCAGGTGTAAAAAAAAAGAACATCGTTTTTGGAAGGACAATTATAATAATTATCCGGATGAATCCATTGCAATTTTCTATGGGTCTCAAGTCTTTTTCGCTTAAAGGAGTGGCCTATAGGGAATAGACGATTATTGCCGGAACTTTTATTTCAATTTTTTTAGTCAAGGGACAGTTACGAGAGATCTTAAACATTTTTTTGAAGAGTAAAAACTATTTTGGGGCAGGTACACAAAAGAAAAGGCATTCATATTCCGCCATTTTAAACCCTCGTAATATAAGCACTCCGTTAGATAAACAAACAAAGCAAAAACGAAAAAAAAAGATTCGGTGGGTAATACAGAAACCCACAGTCTGGACTATGATCAATTTGTTTAGAAATGAACTTGTAAACTCTCTAAATATGAGAATATTTTCTTTTTAATATGGAACAAGCTTTCTAAACACAATTCCTAAACGCAAGCAAAAAAATAGAAGAACAACATATTGATGCTTTTGCGTCACAAAGTGAACCCTGAGCTTTTTCTATTGTCTGCTGATTGCACCCTTCTGTGGAAAAGATTGCTCATTGGCACCGTACAATGGATAGATTACTCAGACTGCCATAACAAATGAGTCACTCGTCCTTCTCTTCCTGTTTGTCACCGCCGTGGGTGACAAAGCTGAAGAACATTCATAGGTTATGCAAAGGCAGAACATATCCAATGCCACTTGGAAGTAGATAAGACAGGCGCAGAGGAAGCGGCAATCATTATGTGAATCTTGAAATGTCCGCACTTTCTGATGGAGCAGGGGAGGACTTATAACAAATGAGTCACTCGCCCTTCTGTTCCTATGTTTGTCACCGCCGCGGATGACAAACCTTAAGACCATTCATACGTCATGCGCAGGCAGAACGCTTCCGATGCCACTTGGAAGTCAATAGGACAGGCGCAAAGAAGGAAGAGGCAATCATTATGTGAATCTTGAAATGTCCGCACTTTACGATATTTATATGCAAAAATGTCTTGACATCGCATGCTCTCAAAATGCATTGCTTTGCACAATATTTATAATGAAAAGCGTTATTAAAAAAACAGCAAGCCTGGAGGACGCAAAAACGCTGAAAGTGCAGGTGAGCTGGTGTGTATTGTACATTATAGTAAACTTAAATATGAACTGCAATTTATTTGTTTTGCTAAAACGTATACAAGATACGAAAAAAAAATATTTTGCTCTGAGCAATATTTACGCGGCTATACCCAGTTAAGACGCAAAATGTGGAGGTCGCAGCCCGCTAAGTCCCGCCCGTACTCTATTTGTTCTGACTCTTGCTGTTTTATGTTTTGTTTCACAACAGTCTCAAAGTCTACAGCCATGTTGGAGAACGTTTTTGTTAAGCAGCAGGGCGTTTTCAGATAAGATCGAACAACCATGTCCGGTGACCATTTTTAATTTCGATGAAAAAAATATATTTTGCTGGCTTAATGCCCAGAAGTATAAAACCAATCCTTGTTTCCGGAAAAAAAATTTTGTCTTTGCGAAAAAAATTTGTAAGCACCCCCTCAGTCTCGTGCACGTTTTGCGTATCGCGCGATGTTGACATTTCGGGCGGCTTCCGCCAAAAAACTGTTCTGGCTACGGGTCTTGAAATATTCACTGACAAATTAGGCATAGGAAAGATTGACAAAAAGTATTAATCACCGAGTATTAGGGTAGTTATTGTGAGAAAAAAATCGCAAACACGGCACATTGCGCAATAACGCTCTGGATTAAAGAATATTTTTCTCCGTATCTATAAAAGCTAAGGTCTTCAAACTTTGCCAGTGTGTTGCCCTGTATATTGTTCATCTTTGCGTAAAATATTGTTGTCCTGGTTAGCGGGAGAAATTTACAAGAATTGCTCACAGAGGGGCATTTAACCAAAAATGCATTATTTTGAAAATCATTTTAAAAAAAAGGCCATCTTTAATTTTCTTTAAACTCTCTGAAATTAACGTTTATATTATGTACTAACACAGTCTGCAAAAACATGATGCAATATTTGTGTGGCTTTCAAGTTATAAAGCGAGAAACATGGCCAAATTGACGCTAACGTGTTGCCGTAAATGGGGCGTGCGCATACCCGTTCTTCACAATTTCATTATTATTAAAACGTGTCAAAATGCTACAGGGTGGTCAGGAAAAGACAAATTGACAGCACAGAGGTGGACGGTAGTTTTGAAAAGGAAATCCGTAATACATTTTCGTACAACCGACCCGAAAATGCCCATGGGCCGGAGCGATCGAGGCGCACCACCCTGTAACATGCTTCGCGGTACCTGTTTCAACAGCCGGCGTATAACGTTTCCGGTTACGCGATGTGAAGGAAGCAACCGGAGTGACTTTGCAAACAGATCAGCCTACAACCTTGGCTGTAACATGATATAGGAGGTAGGGCGCGGCAGAACCTGAACCCGCGCCATTTGTGAGCCCCAATAGATCCGCCGCAGTGGAGGGCCGCACGACGCGTAGAAAATAAAAAAGATAGTTAAAAGCAAGAAAAATCCGATTGCCTGAGATTGTTTGTATTGGGCGTTTTCCGATAGGATCGAACGACCATGTCCGGTCGACATTTCTTTTTAGTTTTCAGCAAAGGATGTATGTTTTACTTGTTGTGCAAGCGCAAAAACATATTCAAACATTTTTGCGGAAAATAAAATTTCTCTTGAGGAAAAAAGAAATCACAAAGTCGCTGTCGGTATACGCTTTCGTTTTTGCGACTTTTGGCGAAATCGTCCTTTTGGATATTTATTAAAGAAAAACTGTTGTCGTCTTAGGTTTAATATTTTATGTGCAGAGACTCTACATAAAATAAAAGGAGGTAAACATGTATTATCGATTACGAAGCAATTTAGACCTTTATGATCCGGATCTTAAAAGACTGGAAATTCAAATTGTTTAAATGATTTCAACGCGTCTGTGCATATTTGCATAAATTGTCATTGAAATTGAAAACAATATACCTTTCTAAAATAAATACACTGAAATTTAAACAGGTTACCGATTTTGCAATAATTGGAAAATCAGTTTAAAATGAAGGCCATCGCAATTTTTCTTCTACTTTTCACAGATCAAGGCTCATATTCTGTCCCATCAAGCCCGTCAAAAATGCATTGCAATATTTTTTTTTTATTTCACAGGGTTTTAAATATACAAAATTGACGTAACGGGAGTGGAGAAAGATAGGACGTTGCCAATTTGAAACAAGGGCAAGCAAGGGGTCGAAAAATGTAGGAAGTCTGTGAAGAGAAAGCACTGACAGGAATTCGTGAAAAATTAGAATTCATACAAAAGATTACAGGTGAGTTTGAAGCACAAGTCCACAATTTAAAAACAGATTTCTCGGATCAGTGAATTTCGGAGCCTACCCTTCGTGGGGAGGCTGGGCTGCTGACGTTTAAATCGTGATAAGAAAGAACACCTGTTTAAAGCTGTACAATTGAAACTAGTTTAATTAATCAAGATCCTGTGCGCACATTCGGAGCTTGTCGCGTGAATTCTTTCTGCCGGACGCTGATCTGAGTCGGTCACGGCGCTCATCTGGCATTCCGAAAAGGAATTTGTTTCTCGGTTTGCCTGCAGCGATCACTATTCGTTTCTTCTCAGTGGCACCGCAAGCTCGCGACCTCGATCTGCTTTTCGCAGCCATAGGAGGCTTTACTTTTAAATATATATCTTTTCTGCGGCTACTGTTCTTGCTAAAACAGCTGTGGTTGCGAAGTTTCGCACCGCGTACACTGCCAGAAGTGACAGGACTGAATTCCACGCACAACGGAAACAGAGTCTCAGACCTTTACTTTCATGTCCCTGAACGCTTTGACGTCAGCTTTCGGTAGGTGGATTAGTTTCACGTTCGGCAGTTTCGTGTTCAGTGGGGCAAGCATCTCTGACGCCGACTTGATCACCTACTTGGTGGGCCGTCGGTGGCTGTACCACGTTGTCTGGTGCTTGACACGACCCCCGATTCAATCACAAGCACTCTTGCCATGTCAAGCTGCGGAAAAAATACACCTCGCTGACGTGTATTTGTGGCTCTGCAGCTCGTGTAGTTGGTACTTGTTCTCAAAGTGGCTTGTTGCACCATCACTTAGGTAGGTCACATGGGCATATCGAAATTGGATTTCACAATTCTCCACACCGTTGTCTTATAAATCAAGTTACAAACATTCTCATTCAATCGCAAATATTTTTTTTATTTTTTTTATGTATCTTTATTTTTTACGGGTTGTGCGGCCCTCGACGGCGGCGGATCCATTGGCGCTCACAGGCGGCGCAGGTTCAGGTTATGCCGCGCCCTACTTCCTATATCATGTTACAGCCAAGGTTGTAGGCTGATCTGTTTGCAAAGTCGTTCCGGTTGCTTCCTTTACGTCGCGTAGACGGAGACGCTATACGCCGGCTGTTCAAACAGGCACCGCGAAGCATCTTACAGGGTGGCGTACCTCGATCGCTCCGGCCCTGGGCATTTTCGGGTCGGCTGTACGAAAATGTATTAGGAATTTTCCCTTCAAAACTACCGTCCACCTCTGTGCTGTCAATTTGTCTTTTCCTGACCACCCTGTAGCATTTTTACACGTTTTAATAATAATGAAATTGTGAAGAACGGGTATGTGCACGCCCCATTTATGGCAACACGTTAGCGTCAATTTGGCCATGTTTCTCGCTTTATAACTTGAAAGCCACACAAATATTGCATCATGTTTTTGCAGACTCGGTTAGTACATAATATAAACGTTAATTTCAGAGAGTTTAAAGAAAATTAAAGATGGCCTTTTTTTTAAAAATGATTTTCAAAATAATGCATTTTTAGTTAAACGCCCCTGTGTGAGCAATTCTTGTAAATTTTTCTCACTAACCAGGACAGCAATATTTTACGCAAAGATGAACTATAAACAGGGCAACATACTGGCAAAGTTTGAAGACCTTAGCTTTTATAGATACGGAAAAAAATATTCTTTAATCCAGAGCGTTATTGCGCGATGTGCCGTGTTTGCGATTTTTTTCTCAAAATAACTGCCCTAATATTCGGTGATTAATACTTTTTGTCAATCCTTTCTATGCCTAATTTGTCAGTGATTATTTCAAGACCCGTAGCCAGAACAGTTTTTGGGCGAAAGGCGCCCGAAATGTCAGCATCGCGCGATACGCAAAACGCGCACGAGACTGAGTGGGTGCTTACAAATTTTTTTCACAAAGACAAAATCTTTTTTTCGAAAACAAGGATTGGTTTTATGCTTCTGGGCATAAAGCCAGCAAAATATATTTTTTTCATGAAAATTAAAAATGGTCACCGGACATGGTTGTTCGATCTTATCTGAAAACGCCCAGCAGATATATTACGCTTTTCTTTAGAAAGTAGGAACCAAAGAGTCCTTGAAGGAAAAGTATCAGTATTCCTAAACTTACAATACGCTTTTTGTTCACGCCTGCTGCTTATTATTTGTGGCCTTGACTTTATTTTGTTTTAGTAGATGACTCACATTACGAATGATTTTCTTGGGGAACGAAGGTGCCTATGTGAACGCGACATGACCAATATTGCGTCAGCATTACAGGTTAGCGTCAGGGTTACAAGTTATCATTAACTAGACGTCTAAAGTTCAAAGGAAGCTACGTTTCTGCAACTAAGGTAGCTGAGGGTTTGTGTGCAAAAATGGACATACCTTGACAGAGTTCCACTTCAAATCCAGAAACATCCATAATTTCGACACGAATGGCTCTAGTAGTGTCGCAAACTAGCGCATAGGCATTATTTCTCTGTATGCACTTTAATCCGCCAAGTTTCTTTCCTAGTGTTGAGAGCCCCATCTCGCAATGGTTGACTAGCGTTGCTGAAACGTTACATTTGGGCGTCAGTTGAAGATTGTACAACTCTCGTAGGGACACAACGCTTCAGAGGTATGAGCAATAAGACATGCAAAATTATATTGACATCATATATTCTCCAAATGAATTGATCTTACGATATTTATATGAAAAGCCTCTATCATTGAACATAACCATATTTGTCAACGCGTATATAAAAGTGTATTGTATTACCAATTTAAACAAAATCAACCTTCCAAATGCATAACACATGCATCGTCAAAAAAAAAAGAAAAAGGAATACAGAAAAAAGGTTCTACACAGAAATGCTCACCAATATTTGTACACACAAAGAAAAAAATACTTTGAATTTTATTTGTATGCAAGACGGTCGTTATCATTTTTAGAGCAGTCGTGCAACAAAAGCTAGAAATACCTCTCACGCTGGCGGTACATACTTACTTCTAAGCAGGGCGCTATGCTAGAAACCGTGGTCACTCCTCTCATGTAGATCATTTCCTGTGACTATGACCGTATTTAAGTCTAACGCAGCCGGGATAGAGAAATAGTAACTTTTTTTTCTTGTGCCGATTACAAAATATTTTATTCAAAAACGTGCTTATCTTTATAAAAGGCTCAATTGTAAATGTCTTGCGCTGCTAGCGGCGAAAGCTGGTACTGCCAACGGCACGCTCTTCAGAAATGCATTCCAGTTAATGCTGGGTCCACCCTCGTAGAGCGGACAATGGATATTAGTACTAGACACCCTATTTCTGAGAGCGAACGCTCTCATCCCAGGTTAGTAGGCCAGCTTCGCTCTGCATCTATTATGAGACCAGTGAGCTTTTCTTAGCAGTTAACTGTTTTGAGGTTAGCTTTTCTCCGGTGATAAAGCGAGCTACACCAACTTGACAAAACAATATAACAATTTAATCACAACGTTTCCTGGAGCATTCGCAGTGGTAGGAACACGCACTGATGATGTCTCCCTTCTGGAAGACGAGGCATCTGAATAAATTGTAAATATTCTTAGGTCAAGTCGGTGCTCTTATCATTAGGAATCAAGGCTTTTGGAACATTTTTCCGCTTTTCTCCAATGAGCTTATCTAGGATGAGCGTAAATCTCTGCTGAGCGTTTCTCCGGTGAGCGTTCTTTTTCGCTCACTACAAGAAGAATGCCTTAATCAGGGGAAACACAAACAAAGGTAGCAGAGTCTTTTGACCCAAATTTGCTTTCGAATGCGAAGTTTGGGCCTTAGAAGGCATGAGGAAACAAAAGTAGAGCCAAATTTGACCTTTTTGACCAGAATCTGAGTATCTTCGCTCCACTCCCGCAAACAAGAACCTATGTTAGGCTTCACCAAAGGTAGGTTGTCTGTCATTTGACATATTTGGCCTAAATCACAAAACAAGTTCCAGAGTTAAGCTTAAATTCTAGTGCTCCGGCCTACACACAGCAACCTCGGGCTCGAACTGTCAAGCAAGTACAAGAGTTAAGCATACTTGAGATTCTTTGGTTTTTATGTGGCATTTTCAGCTGAAGTCTGGCGATTGCGGGGCGAGACCGAGAAAAGCCATAGAAATAATTTAAAAAAAAAACACTCTGGGACTAACTAACGCACCGAATCAAGTCCGCATGAGGCTCAAATTATGCTCCCAAGGTAGCCAAACTTGTCCCAAGCTAGACGTTTCTCTTGCGTGCTTCCTGGGCAGATTTTCGGCTGTCAAGAACCGTAATATTGTTTTCAGTTCGGAAACAAAAAGAAAAAAAAGTTGAAGGTAATGATTTGGTAATAAGCACTATTGAGTTTCGTCCTAAAAACACGCATATACCCTTGATGACCATGCATACTTCTCTATCTTTCGGCAACATCAAAATGTGTTCTCAATTGTGATTCAGAAGATTTGCAGCTTAGTACTGCAGAATGTTTAGATGACTTTTCAGTTAATGTTCCAAAATGTTTAAAAAGTTTTTATTTTAAAAGGTTTTTGTTTTCGGGCTTTTTTTATTGGACACAACACACTTTTGATTGGGAAAAACTATAATATTATGTTGGCTGATTAAGCAGAAGCTGTATTTACTTTTTGTTTAATTCTTTGTGCACTGGTGAAGTTGCGATGATAGATCTTTGGAAGCCATATTTTGAGGCAAAACCAGTCTATACATTTTGCGAAACATTTTGCGAAAATGCACCATAAATTAAGATTTTCATCGATGATTTTAGTACTTGTTTTTTATTTGGGTTATTTTTGTGGAAAAAACGTCGCCAGTCATGCCCAAAAAAATCAATGCACGCAAGATGGGCGCCTTATTGTTATCTTGACAGTTTGACCTTGGTGCCTTCACCAACAACCCGTTGCTGGCGTGAGAACAAACCGCTCACAACGCTTTGGTCACTGTTCTGCGCATTTTTGTGTGCAAGGTGTACGGCACCGTTTTGCATCCAATTAAAAGACCAGTCCAGAGATAAAATATAATGATGGACGATATCTCGAAGCATGTTATCCATTTGAAAGTGTATAAATTTATCTAGCCTCTGTTACTAACACTTCTCACGACTGATAGTTGCAAATTTACGCATAAAAGGTTTCTATAAATGTAGGTAATTAACGGATTTCTTTTAATTGGCGAACATTATATCAGTCTGGTTTTTCCACCTTGTCTTCAGAGACTCCGATAGACACAGTGAGATTTCAGAATTTCGGTAACGGCCTCGCCATATAAATATTGTCAGGATGATGCTGTCGGCAGCAGAAAGAAAAGGACATGACATGATGCTAAAACAGACAAAGGATTCACCAAGGCAGGGACAGCGCCTGGGGCCTAGCGCGAGATGGAAGTGCGCGCCACTGCCCCGTGGTCGTCGTCGTCTCCCTACTAATAATATAGTATATATTTCAATTAAAATTAACACCGTGCATTTTTTGAAGTCAAGCGCTAAATAAGTTTTAATTGCACAGGAGCATGTTTTATGTTAAAAGTATTATAAACGAATAATTATTTCTAGCTTAATGCTTCAATAACTCATTGATGTTAATTGATTTGGCACACTTCTAGAGTAATTTTGTAAAGATAGCTCCTGACACACGCATGGTTACTAACAAAATTGTTATTGGGGATATAGAGTGCGTCTACAGGTTTTCCCGTTCATAATAGCCCAAGTGCCAGCTTTTTCTAATCTTAGAGTCCCTCAATGTAATCCAAGTTTTCAACAATTCTATCCAAACACCATTTATATTAATTCAAGAATCACTCAATTTAATCCGTTTATATCTCTGAATGAACTATGGAAACAAACTCATATGTTACAAGCATTTTAGAGGCCTAAGTTCCTTGCAAGTCATGGATGACTTTTCACTCTAAATGCGCGTTTCGTGACTGGTTTCCTCGTGAATTTTGAATTGGCCGCCGCGGCAACCAAGCGGGAGATGCCAGGTTATCGTCTACAACCGCGGCACGGCGCCAGCATATCGCGAAGTGTTTGTAGACGACACAAGAAGCGCGTCCCGATGGTTTTATCAACAGACGTCGTCTGCTATTCCATGCGACCGTCTGCGTTTCTTCTGCTACTTTAAATTGTCTGCAAATACTTAGTGGTATGCTTGCGCAGTGCCGTTGTTGCAGACGATAACCTGGCATCTCCCGCTTGGTTGCAGACGACGGCCGATTCTCAACGCTTCGAGGCACACAAAAGCAATTAGAGCGGCTCGACGAATTGCGCGCCAATTACCCGCATTTGTGAACGCTCTTCGCATTGAGTATGTCTAATTCCAGGTGTCAAGGTCAACCTCGGAAGGACCCAAACCTACCCAAACAATCTTACCAAAATGTATCCGACCGAGATCAGGCGCGGCTGCTTGATTGCTGGAGACGAGGCAGTATATACGTCAAGCAGCTTGCTGAAACATGAGGAATTAACCTGAATGCTGCTCGGTCAGTTGCGAAGACAGAGAGATAAACCGAAACCCAGAGGAGGATCAAAGAAGACATTAGACTCCAATTTTGTGTGGGAAATGACAGCTATAGTGGATGAACACCCAAATATACACTCTGAAGCAACTAAAGCAAGAGCTTGAAGCAACTGGATGAGGTATCAAAATCAGCCTACCTAAAATTTACTGACTTGTGGATGGACAGGGTTACAAAACAAATAAAACTTACCTGCTCCTAGTTGACCGAAATCGCGATGACATAAAAAGTTCAAGAAAATAATACGCTTTGTGGCTCCATGGGGACGGCCCGCTTCAACATGAATATTATTTTGACGAGACAAACCTTAATATTTGGCGTAGTCGAAGGCTTCGGAGGTCAAAACGTGGGTAGGACGCCGTCGTGAGAACTACAGGTACCAGACGGCCCAATATCAACATTATGGCATGCATGTCTGCTAACGGGATCCTCTTGTAGAGAAGTGTGGAAAATAGTCCTGGTTGACTTTCAGTGAGTTCCTGGCGAAAGTTTCCAGGGAGATCATGGCAACAGCTGGTGGTCAGGATTCGGTCATTATATATCATAATGCTCCTGCATACCGACAAGCTTTCTCCCAGGGGCACTCTTCGAAGTATTTACCGCCATACAGTCCGTTCTTCAAACCAGTTGAACATATGTTTTCAAGATTTATGTCCGGCGTCGAAGCTTACCTCAGTGAGCATAGCGCAGCCGTACTTGCGCGGCCTGAAGCTACCGCCTTAAAGGAAATCCGATGGCAGATTCTACAACCGGCGACGCAAGAAGCAATGCAGAAAACCCAACGTATTGATTGCGCGGACTATGACCGCAGTCATTTCAAGAACATTGTGCCTGTCCTTCAAACCGATGACATGTAACTCACATATTCGATTGTGGAATACACAGAGTCAAAAATCAGCATCTTGATTTGCAATGAAAATGTTTACTGTATTGAATGCATACGCCTAATTGAAATACACATTTTTCAAACATGGTTTCACAGTCAAGCATCCTGAAATTTTTTGTTGCTATTCTAAAACCGACAAAAATCCCCGACATTCAGTCTCGAGCGTACGTGTTATGGTCAAAGAAGTCGCTCAAAATTCTCGAACAAGCCAGTCACGCAACGCGCATATATAGTTGAACGTCATTCATGACTTGCAAGGAACTTAGACCTTTAACATTGTTGTAACAAATGAGTTAATAGTCATGGTTAATTCACAAATATTAGCGGATTAATTTGAGTGACTATCGAATTAAAATGAATGACATTAGGATTAAATTGCTGACAACTTGGATGTATTTAACTGACACTTGGATTAAATTGGTGCACAGCCGGATTAAATTCAGGCACACTCGGATTAAAAAGCTGGCACTAAAATTATTGAGAGCGAGAAAACCTGCACTCTACTGCAAAGCACTAGGAAAAGTCAATCGCTGCAATCTGCAAAGGGACTCGTCAAATGACAAGGGTAAATATATGCGCTGCGATGCTGAGCATGCCGTAAGATCGCGAAACGTTATGGCCACGGTCACAGAGTGGGCGTTCTTTATCAGGTGAAAACGTAATTTAAACGTCGTCACTCGACGTGCTATCTCTCTCTCTCTGTAGATTGCAGCGTGGCTCTCCCAAATGCGTTACGAGAAAGGAGATGCACAGGGTTTCTTAAGCCGGGGTCATACTGCTCATACATCATACAAAAAACAGTCTGCAAACCCTAGTCACCGAAATATTTGTGGTTCGAATGCCGCGCGCCAAGGTTTCTCCTTGAACTCATTGCCATGCGGCATTCGAAGAACGAATCTCGTGGTGACACGCGTTCAAACCTGTATGCAGACTGTATTTTGTACCATAGTGTACCCCGGCATCACACTGGAGAAAAGAAAATGGCGTCCACGTACTTTTGATTTCATTCTTCTGCAGAACATACTCTCCTAAGTTGAAGGGCCGTTTCTCCAATGTGTCTTTTACAGTGTCCGCAATTTTACTGTCAACACTCTTCTCAAACACAAGGTTCATTGTCACCTCTCCTTGCCTGAAACATTCGTATAGAAATGTGCGTCCAAACAAAGATACAAAAAATAATCACCATTATTTTCCGCCTATGCAGGCCCGTGCATTTAGTTTATTAAACATACGGTCTTTTTCTTCGTAACTAGCGCTTTGTCAGACCTTGCTTCAAATTTAATAGCGGGGTTTGGGCAAAGTGAGTGAAAACGGAGCTCATGCCGTATTAAAAGCTTGGAAACAATATCCTAGTATAAGGCGGTGAGTGAAACATCGTATTAATAAGGCATTGCGTACGTATAGCTTGTATATGTATAACACAGATGTTAACATCTATCGTAGCTAGCAGCTTAAGACAGGCAGGGTGTGGCGACTTCCGAGTGTTTTATTGACACTATACATCCAATAAAATCGTGGAATCAGCCAATAAAAAACGCCGAAGAGCCAATCACGATGAAAGAGGCAGAAACAAAAGAAACGTTCCTTTAGCTGGCAGTGGCTAAGCTTACGTGACTACGAAATAATTTGTTTTGCCTTTCCCTACTATATCAATTTCAGCGGAGCTGAATGATGTACGTGTAACGTGCAGTTTTAATATGTTGTATTTATTTTTATATAAAATCGTGCAGTGCTCGTACGTTTTTAGTACGTGAAACGCATGGTCGTACGTTTTACGTACGACCATGCGTGGAAAAATTCAGATAAAACAAAATGAGCCATTTTATGTTTTTCTCAATGCTGTCAGTTTGGCATACAGTTTTGAATCATGATAATGTATTGGTTCATGAGACTCTCTTTCTGAAGGCGAAAGCCACATATGTCCCATTACGGGAAAAGGCGGCGTCGGCGTTGTGCCCAAAAGATGGCCATGAAAATACGTCTTCAAGCACGTGCCGCTTGAGGTCAAAGCGGACGTGTTTCAGAAATAAAACACAAAGATAGGCACAGCAATTAACGCAGAAGCTTCGTCACGGAAGCCATGAAGGTGGCGGGGACGCCGCGCTTGTGCAGTGGGGGTTCATGATTTCACCGCCGGAGCGCAGTGTGCAAAAGAAAGACGTAGCGCGCAGCCCCCGGCGCGTCAGTTGCCCCTCGGACTTCATCTGTGCTCGTCTTGTGCTTCTTCGGATGAACCGTGAGACATCCGCGTCTACATCTACGGCGCCACAATGAATACTGTACCGGCAGAAACAACTTTAATACCTGTAGAAACAATACTCTGCAACATTTCACCCTCGGGACTATTCCTATGCGTAAGCAGTTTTCAGTGTTTTCGGCGTTTTTTACGAGCTCATAAGAATAGTCAATCTGTAAATTCTAGTACGTGAAGTAAGCCTCAACATATTATAAATCGTATTCGCCTTAAGCGTATCACGGGCTTTTGATAAACGTAATTATGGTTGCTCAAAGTCTGATATTTATAAACATGCCATATCCGCTTCACGTTTTTTTGTTTTTTGTGCAAAATACGTTATTCACGTGAACGGTAGAAATTAGCATTGTTTTCATTCCACAAAAATTTTAGATAGGCAATTCGGACGTACTTACCAGCATGTTATGTTGACCGCGCCAATTAAAGTTTTGTCTTGGAATATCTTTTCTACCTGAAAATAAAATTTAAGCATGAGTGGTGAAGCCCTTAAAAAAGATAAGAAAATGAGAGCGCGAGAATTAATGTTCAAATTATTTGTCTTTCATGAAGCATGTTGCGATTGAGAGCGTTCGTATCTGATTCTAACATTCGGACTTTTTAATTTAGCCCTCATGAAGCTTTTTTTTTAATTTACCATATTTATGGCATTTCAGTTTAATATTGACGATGAGAACGAGACTCCTGGGGGAACACCGAAATAAAAAGAAAAGCAGGTAAAAGTTGCAATGAAAGAAAGCATTCACACCGTTAAATTTAACATAACTTCACTAACCGGTTTCTTTAAATAAAGGCAGATATTGCAGACATTTCGAAGTGTGAAGTTACTACTCACCTTCGTGGATGTGTCATTATTTTTCTATAACTTTTTTATTACACAATAATATTGTTCATGATATATTATATTTGTTACTCATTCGCGAATTACCAAGATTGGCCATTTCCACAGAAAAAAAATTTTTGAGCTTGATCTTTTCGAGTGCTGTTTGGGTATTGCCTACTTAGCGGCGAATTTCTGAACAGGATTGAAGACCGGGAAGCTTTCAGCACTTTCGCGTATCAAGGCCCCCACTTACCCAACTCCGCCTTATATTGTACAGATGATTAACTTGCCTTCCCTCTTTCCTGAAAGTCACCCATTCCTTGTTGGATATCTACCTGCTTCCGCAGTCCTACTCCCCCCCCCTCAAAAAAAGAAAAAAAAACAGGAAAAAAAAAGAAAGCCGTTTACAACTCCCTGTAACGCCAAACTAGAGCGCAGCTCTTGAGGAGGAGGAGGGAAGGGTACTGAGGGGAGGGTAAACTCCTCCTCCCTCCTCCTCAACTCCTCATCCTACCAAATACTCCTCCTTCCTCCTCCCATCCTCCTCCTACCCTTCCTCCTCCTCCCTCCCTCTACTCCCTCCCCCTCATCCTCCTCCACCTCCTCCCTCCCCTCCTTTCTCCTCCCCTTCCTCCTCCCTCCTCCTCCTCCTCCTCCTCCTTCTTTATCCTCCCCTCCTCCTCCTTCCTCCCCCTCTTCCTCCTTCACCTCCTCCGCTCCTCCTCCCCTTCCTTCACCCTCCCCTCCTTTCTCCTCCCTTCGTTTTCTCCCTTCCTCCTCCTCCCTCCCTCTACTCCTCCCTCCTCCTCATCCTCCTCCTCCTCCTCCCCTCCTCCTTCCTCCTCCTCTCCCTCCTCCAATCCTCCTCTCTTTCCGCGCGGTGCATTATGGGATATTTCCCATGATGCACCGCTGCTTACGCTCGACGGTGACGGCGACGGCGACGGCGACGCCGACGGCAACGCCGCTCAAGCTGGAAACGGGCGCCTAAGAGCTGCCCTCTAAAAAGACAAAACGTTTCCTAGTTGCGTTCTTTTCTTGTTTAGGCACTTTATACTACGTTCCCGCGTTACCCACGCATGCTTTATAAATTGGTTCAATGCCAATCGTTTTTGCAGTATCCTTCCTGACACTGGAAAGTTCCTAATAACCTGAAATGAACTTAGAAGAATATTCGGAGATAACAACTTGTTGCCCTCGGGAATGTGAAACGTAAGAGATTAATTATTTATCTGGCAAATTAACCGACCGCTTGTGCCTTTCAAAGTATTTATGCCATTCTTTTGAGTCGTTGACCCATTGTTGTATTATTAAAGTATTTTTTTTCTTTCGACCTGTCACTGGTGATAGTATCCTTACCTCTTCTTTAATCACTTCTTCGGGTGGACAATCATCATCGTTGCTGAACGTCACACGGGACTTCTTTTTCAGCCTAAATGTTACCTTCACGACTGTCTGATCTGCAGTAATACAATAATAAAAAAAAGGTTAATATCCCACGACAAAAATGAATTAAAGGAAGACCCATTGGTGCATACTTAGGGAATGCTTTAGCATGACACCTCGGAAAAGTCGCACACGTCCCTCTTTGAGGAAAGCATTCGCTGACCCCTTCGCTTCTCTGTTTTGGCTTTATCATTTGCATCATCTATTTTTGCTGCCTGTTTTGGCTTTGTTACGGAGTCAATGTTAGCGTTTCGCAAACGGGGACGTCTGTGGCGTTTCCCACCCTACCGCGAGACGCAATATAACTTTTCACTATCTGGATTATGAAAACAAGAAATCGTATTGGATTCCATCTGGAATTCAAGTTTTTAGACTGGATTTCACGTTTCCAATAACATTTCTAGTTGGAATTATTGTTCCAAGATCCAGATACCAAAAATTATATTGGGTATTGGGATAGCTCAAGGGGCATGCTAACGCGTTCCCTAAAGATCCACCAATTTATCTTTCTTTATCTTGTTTTTCCGGCCTTGGGGGTTCTCGTTTGTCCGCCTCACTTAAGTGCTCGCACACTTAAGGCCCATACGCACATTCGCGTTTGAACGCGTTTGAGTGCATTGAGGCGTCCTTGCGGCCAGGAGCGGTTGCTAGCGGTCGACGCGCGTCGTCAAAAGTGTGCGCTGACACGATTTATTAAATCTGCCATGAGATTATACGGGATTTCGTACACTAATTAATAATTTCACTCAAACGTTTCGCCCATATCCAATTTACCTAGATTCAGGCGCACTACCATTTAATGAGGCAAAGGAATTTTCCGGCTTGATACACCAAGTTTCGAAACGCGATTTGAAACTCATCGATCAGCGTCAGTTAATGTTCACGTACCATCCATACACCTGTTTCCAAGTGCGCGTCGTTCACATTTGTTCGTGGTGTAGGGCGCTTATGCGCGCTTTTTCTATAGACGCTCAAGGCTTAAGAAACAAAGGACCTGACTTATTGTTTACAAGCTTCATGATTCTTTCTTCAGTGTTCTTATTAGATAATAATGCAATCTCAATGACCTCGGAACGACAATAACATGCTTATGCTCGAAACTTGTCACGCCCTGCTTGTATATAGTTGCCAACGAATATGGAAGCCATTCTTACACATATTACTCGGTGATCCCAAGGAAAAAAAAACATACCTTATTGTGCAACTTTATTTAAAGTGTGTGAAAAAGAGATGACGGTAAGGCTGAGACGTTTGCCTGAACCAGTGGTCCTAGCCGGCCACTCTGTAGCAACTTTCGTGAAAGACGCAAGGAACTGATTGGTTGTAACGCACATTGAACCTGCGTAATTGTACATTCCTCCCAATCAAGATACATGCTATTGACAGAAGATTATTGGCAGCTATAGTTCTGAGCATGCTCTACCAAAAATGCCAATAATGTTTTCCCTCGATACTCCTATACCAGTTGCTCGAATTATAAAAGCGAGCACATTATTTGGAGTACACCTGTATAATATAGAAGGCTACACGTATTTTATGCTCTCAAAGATACCCGTGCGTCTACACTGCACGGAGGAAAGGTTAAGCCCATCACTGGAATCTACAGGGCGAAGCCAGAAAGTGATAATTCGCGAAAGACGTAATGACCCGACAATGCCATTGGCGCATGAATAATGAGCCCGCGAAACGTCACACTCATCGTCCTTGCACAGATTTTGTATTTAAGCCAAACCGTCGTTCAGATATCGCCATTTAATACATGCGCTGCGAACATTGCGTTGATGAGCCAACCACTTGATGTTGAAAAGAGCAGATATGCAGGTATTTTAGGGCGTACGGCTAGAATTATCATGTCATTGTAATTTTGTCGAGAAGGTTCCATTCGATATCCTCTGACAATATATATATATATATATATATATATATATATATATATATATATATATATATATATATACATATATATCTTTTTTAGCGTTCGGGCAGAAGTGATTATACCGTGTTCCGAGATAATAGTAATCTGACCGCCTTTAAAACGGACCACTGATTATTTATATCACTTTTTGTAAAATTTATACGGAACCATTTGTTTTTAAGTTACAACCGAAGTGTAACAACCAATATTAGGTCCAATATTTATGTGTGTCTCTTGATAAATCATTTCTCAACCGCGGAATCACGAAAATCATTACAAAAATTTTATTGAAACTTTTTTTTAATTTTGTGCTTTAGCTTTACTTGCATCAACATTTTATCTATATAGTTTTAAGTAAAACATTGAAAGTGTACATGTGCGTTGCTTATGGCACAACTATTTTACAAAATGTTAAGAAAATACTTAATATTATTAAATAAGTCAACGTTTTGTTTTAGGTAAATGGTATATTCAAGTAATCCTTTTTATATTTAAAACAATTATGATAATTTGCCGCGTGCATGGTCAACTTTGCCGGAAACGCGGCTGAAAGCTGTATTTTTATTTATTCGTCGCGTTATTTAAATATGAGGCTATTTTAATATTTGAGCATGTGAATAAGAATATCGGAATTCTGACCAATAAAACATAACAACCACTTACCCAAATAGCAATTTCCATTCACCAGTCTCAGCGGAGGTTCGCAAGAACAAACGCCTTTTCCGTTCTTTACGTCACATCTACCAAACGGTGTTTTCTTGCAGTTTTTCTCTTCAATGTCGTTGCAGGTTTCTGGAAAAAACGCGAAGTAGAGTAAGTAACATTATATAAAAATATGTTTCACTATTTATAAGCATGAAAGCTTTTTGATCTCGATGTTTTATATGATTAACTTCCATGTTATGATAATTGGCACATGTTTCATTTAAAAAATGCCACTGAAAAAAAAAGTGTATTTTTAGACAGTCTGGTTGCGACATGCGTGGCTCCGGCATCTGAACTTGCAGATGCAAATAAAGTATTTGATTTATATGAGTTGATATGAATATTACGCAAAAAGAAAAAAATCTTGGTGCAATACAGACGGTGGAGACGCGATTTAGGCTGTAGTCAAGTTCTTTCCACTTGTTTTCTCTCTCGGCATTTTGGGAGCGCAAAGAAAAGGTGGTTCGGCTTGGTCATCACGTAGAGGTGGAGAGAGTGAATGACCATCTCGTTGGGGTGGAAAGAGTGTAATATCAGACCGTGACGTCATGGACTTTGCGTGTAGAGTTTGAAATAAATATCACGGGCGCCGTGAATATTGCTCTAAATGTTTTACCATAACGTTTATATTTCTTCATGCGTGTCCCAACCAGATTGTTTAAAAACATGTTTTTTCTTCTTTTCAGTGGTCCTTTAAAGTGTAATTAGCTCATAAATAAAAACATTCGCAAGAAATTTAGCTTTGTTTATCTTTGCGTTGAGCCTGCTTGCATATGTTGCTTCACGTTTATGTGTCACCCGAAATAAACAATGATTTCATTTTTGCGCAATACCTTGGCACATTTTCCAGGCATGCCGTTTTGATTTCGTGCTTTTTAAAGGGAACGACTTGCTTTCATAGCTCTAACGCTGTTGAACGCAGCTTTTATTTACGACTAACATCAGCTAGAAGACAAGGAATTCCGTCGTTTTTATTTAATACGCTACCACCCCCAAGAGGCGAACATGCTGGAGCTAGACCAGAGTACGGCGCAGAGTGGCAGATGCGTCCATCTTGACATTGTCGTGCGTTAGCATCGCCCTCAGAGAAAGACGTTTCAGGATGCCTGCACGGCGACGCGGACGTGAGATAGGAGAAGCCGAGTGGATACACTCCTAATGACGATGGAGCATAGGCCTTGTTTTTATGTAGTGTGGCCATGGCAACCCTTCTCAAGGAGATGGGCACTAACCTTCAAGTTGACTTGTCTTAGTGATCTTTTTTTAATATTGCACTCATAATTAGATAAGTAAAGGTGATTCTATTTTTTTTTCGCATTTTCTAACTGACACCAGCAGAAGGTATCACAAAGCTCAGAAGACAACTCGCAGTGAGACATAATTATACCGCAATAGCTGCCCTCCTCCCTTAAGAAATAAAACAAATTCCGAAAATGATAATAAAACGAATATTGATGGTGAGGAAGTTTTTTTTTTTTTATAAAGGCGAAGCGAAAGCTGCAGAGAGACAAAGCGTCGAATTACGTCGCTCAAAATGTCGAGGACGTTGTTCCAATTTTTTCGCAGAAACAAAAAAAATATCTTCAAATTTTAGGAGATAAAATAAACTATCGAAAAATGCCTTCGATAAAAAAATGTCAGCTCCCTGGTTCCAGACACCAACTGCCCGACTCGGCTAAAAACTACTCATACCCCATGTGCATCATACGTTATTCAGGATTTGTCCACTTTACAAGATGTGTTTACACTTTACATATCCATGATACTGTGCACAATGTTTTGACAGATATCGGCACCAGACGCCCCTTGAGACCATGAAAACAATGACACCTCCCCTTGTAAAAATTACACATGACGCAGCCATTTGTTCTTGCATCTTAGTCACAACTGACCGTACATTGTTAGCAAAAATAACACGCCCAGACGTGTAAACCGTTGCCTTATAGTGGGCATGTCAAAACGCGTTCGTTTTACACGCAGCCATGTGCGTTATTCGTTTGCACATGGGGCGGCGTATAAAACGATACGCCGTGTCTGCCTTCCGCTAAACACGCCTGAGCGTGTTCCTCATAAAACATGGCGGCCAGCAGCCGAGAACAGGCGAGAGACGAGCCCAGCCAGCCGCGTGCCTTTCCGCCGAAGTTAGAGCACACATGACGCGTTTGCTCTCGTTCGATGTCTTTTATACACAGTAAACAGCTTCCAAGCGACGGACGTAGCTATGTGCAAAGGTGCTACATACGTGCGTCGGCGGGGTCGGTAGCTACGACGGGGCGGCTAGACATGAATAAATGCTGAACTTCTTAGAGAATAGATAAATGACTCGAGCAAGCGAAATATTAGAATCGGGCGACGACTCGCGTCACCTAGGCGTAGTGACGTTGGGTACCTACAAATCAACTGCTAGACAAACAAAGAAATGCCGAAATTATATGGATAAATAACTCGAGCAAAATATTTGGAATGGGTGGGTCACTTGTGCCACCTAGCGAAATTTTTAGCAGCTTATAAAAAAAAACCTAATCTGTTAGTACGTTGCGAAAGATCACGAGTAGACAGCAACCCTACATACATCGCAGGTAGTACGAGCACCACATGTTACACGCACCGACATCGATACATACACAAACACTAAAACGACACTGCGTCCCACACTTCCTACTCGACATGCTTTTCTCCCCCTCGGCGAATTTAAACTTGGCATGTGAGGGTGAACCGTTTGGTCGCTGACCGTTACAGATTTACTGAAGACACAAAACACGGCGCACTGGAAAGCCGTGCGTAAGACCTGTTTGCATTTAAAATGTATGGAGGCAAAATTTATAATGTTAGTCCATTGCAAAAAATTAAGACGTATTAGCAATAAATCTTAAACCTTCTATGAAAAAGTTCGAATTTTTTGTTATTTTTTTGCTTTTATATAATCTTGTGAGGGACATCCGCCCAAAACTTCACTTCCGCTAGATGCAGTAGGCGTACGGGAGCAGACGCCTTATCTTTTGGGGCGTTTTGATGCATTTTGTCGTCGTATGTCGTGTCGGTGTCGAGTGGAGCAGTAAGGCTCGGGAGTTTGTGACTGGTGTTATTCGTGATCACTGGTGTAGTAGCACTGATGCGTTTTTTCTTATACCGCCACCCCCCCCGAACTTTGAAGATTCACGGGAACGGGGCACTGCATTAGACTGAATCTCGAGCTCCTTCTCTGTTAACGTCGTTTTCCTGGTACCACTCGTAGGTACTGCAAGCGTTTATACAGTGTGCACCGTCTAGCTTACATCCCTGGTGACGTACTCGACCTGTTGAAACTTATTGCTTCCGTCATTTTGGAGTACGCAAGACAGTTATCTAGCTGCTCTGGGTTCGGTTACAAAAGCAAGGCAAAACGCTCGTACTTCCCGCCCTCAATACACGTTGGACATTTTCCACACTTTGCCATTGGATAACTGGACGAACGAGGATCTACATTTACTTCAGAGGTCAGTCTCACCGCTTCCTCACTGTCGAGCAGCAGGATCAGCTGGCGACAATCTGCGGATGAAAGGCTTGAGCATCAACAACCCAAGTGTATTCGGTGCCTATGTGGGCGATGCGGGTTTCTGTCAACCTGTAGGCCAGCACAAACCGTGACCGTTCCAGCTCTTCGTCATGACACGGTGTTGCAGAGAGCAGGGACAACTACACGGACCACCGAAGCAAACGCACTGTTATTGTTTATCTTGGCTTGTAATTGCGCCTTTTTAGATCATCTTGTTCGTTTTGCTGAAGAGACGCAAACAACAGACATAACAAAATCGTTTGCATGTTCCGCATACCTCACAAAAGCACTTACCCAGTCACCTTGCGAAAAGCGCGAAACACAAAGTCCGCACCGTTCTGACTTCCCAGTCTTTTACCAGCTTTAGAGCAGTTTGTACCTGCTAGTAGGTATGCCTACTGAAACTGAAACTTGAAACTAGGGGCAGTGCCAGAGAGAAAAGAGACAAAGTTGGGAAAGCTTGCTCACTCTCCCCAGTTTCTCAATTCTCAAGTGGTTGTACCATGATAAATTCACCAACGCCTCTTCCCGAAATAAAGGAAATGGTCTCAGTTCATGCGTGTATGGGCAGGTAGAAAATATTGCCTTAATTTATTCACACCGCATGATGAGCGCAACAAACTCACACGATATTCTCAGGAAAATATCGGTGGTGACTTAAGTTCTCCTGAAATTCGGTATAACCGGTCGTCTGCGCAGGACCGAATTATCTACTCGAGTGGTGTGCATTGCATCGCGTCCTCCCGGACCAGCTGGACCGGATCAGCTGACAACGACGGGACTGAACTCGTTGAACCTCGACCCCACAACAACCAATTTTCGCACCACACAACACGAACGTTTCAGCTCTTTGTCGCATCGCCGTGTTGCACCAAACAGAACGAGATCACCGAAGACACCGCAGCGCTGTTGTGAACCTTGGCTTGTGGTTGCGCACTCGTAAACTCTGTGACTCCCTTCGCTTTCAAAGCACACACGACGATTACGAATGGTACTTTCCGTCTTCCGGGAACATCACAGGGGCACTTCTCCGGACACGTCTTCGCTACATGTGCTCGCAAACCGCGGAGCTTCTTGCGTCCCGTCAAACCAAAACAATACAGGCGCCATGTTAAACGTGCGTTGTTGCCAGATTTTCTCCGACCAAACAGAAACAACGAAAGAAAACCGGCTCTAGCTTCCAGCGTACATCGGCGGTGCGCCGTGGCCAGATTTTTTCTGACAGCTCTAACTTAAAGATGACCTACATATGGAGCAAAACACTGGAATAAAGTTTTAATATGGCGGTCACCACGGAGCGCCGTAAATTCTGAGGAGGGTGCATGGGACGCGGCGGCACCTCCCCCCCCCCCTTTTTTTGTGTTACACGGCCGTTTCACTTGCAGTTGAAAGATTGAAGCCAAACCAAAACCAACTGCAATATCACGTGTTCAAATCGAGGACACGATTTTTATATCCATTTTAACTGTTTAGAACGAGTAAAAAGATCCATAATTTTATTTATGGTGCGTATGAACCTATTATCAAGACCCCTAAAATAAATACAAACATGTGCGACATGAGGAAATCCGCATTGCCATCGGTCAGAATCAATGGCGGCGCGCGAGAATTGCGCGGGCTTCGCCCCGTCACGCGACATGGTGTAATTGCTTTTGGTGCATATCTGTCTCCGAGACATGTTCATCCGCGGCATTTGTCTCCACGGTCCTTTCTAGGTTTGTCCCCTAGCATTCCGGTGCTTCGATAGCCGGCAGTGCCGCGGTCGTCGCCGGGGGTGATGCGTGTTTTCGAGGTCGGTTACACGGTTATGCGTGTATGACCGAACCAAAACACGTTTTTTACAACCTCGCATGATTTTTGAGCGAATTATCTATTACTCAACGTGTAAATTTATGCTAATTTGTGTAAATAGCGTGTTTTTCACTTCAAATATTCACCAAATGCACGGGACTTGCTAACAGTGTAGTTAACACATTCAAGCCTGCTCAGCAGTAACTGGAGAGATAGCAACCATCTACCAAAAGTATTGATTAGTCAGTGCAGCCAACAAAAGGTGTTAGATAAGGGAAGTGTGAATAATTGGTAATCACCATCGTATGACATGGCACCTTTTTAGCGTTTGTATTATAACTTCAACCATTTTTATTTCTCGTTTTCTTTATTTAATGAGTCAATTTTAGTAGCATAATACATATAATATTTACACCAAGACTTTGTGTTGTCATAGTATCTAGTACATATGTAATATATATATTTCCATAGATTAAAACTTATCTACTTTTATTTTATTTTGATCATAAGGGTCAAAATTAAATGGGTTGACGAATCTTCAGAAAGTGTTGATTCAGTCAGCTATGAAATTAGACGTTTTGTGTCTCCACTGTTAAAAAGAAAACGTTACATGTGCTGCACGACTGCTAACTTAGTTTCTACGTGCAATCTTCAAACCTTACCTTCTGTTCTTCTTTGTGCTAGATTAGTCATTATGGTTTTGTTAGCTCATGAAATTACGGATAGTTAATTTTGGATTAGTTAGTTAGAAATCAGCCTGCTTTAGGCTCTGTGTTTTTCACTCGTTCTAGGTAGTCAGTATTGTAACTAAGTTGTCGGATGTTGGTAGAGTTTCACCTTTTTGTGGCAGTCGTGTGCTTCATTCCTTTGATTCTATTATGTTATTATAATTTATATTCCCGGGCGATGAGGGTTTTTCGTTCGATGCATCTGTTAGTTCTGTCCTTGAGAGAAGCAATACAAGCTTTTTCTTAGACCTAGGCATTTTACTAAGTTTCTTTTCTAATATTTCTACCTGTTTTGTCTCAGATTTCTATCATAAAGACCAACACTGGGATCATCACACAAAACCTTAGTGTATTTATGACCTACATTATTTTCCAAAATATATAATTCACATTCCCAAATCAGTCTTCATAAACATTTCATGATTTTGTTAGTGCCTAAATTATTTACTTAAGATATTTGAAAAACAAATGTTTGAATAAACAAGGGAGGACTCTACGGCTTGGGCCGAACTGTTTCCTAATGGTGATTTCACTCCATATATATGTAATAAAATGTGAAGTGCAGCCAAAAAACTAAAATACTAGTTGTTTTCATGATGCCTACCTCACCACACAACACACCTGCATTGCAACAAAGCGCACCCAAACAATAAAACTAAATGTTCTATTTATTTCTTCTAATGATATGGATTATACTGAAGTACAGATATGATTCCCTAACAAAATATTAGTTTCTACGATACTGCACATGTGGTAACATGTTATCCTAGAGGGGCATGTATTATGTGCTGTGGCACAGTACAGTGCACCACAGAGCAAATATGATTATGGCACTATGTGGTTCTACATAAAAATCTGCACGTTGAATCAATTATTGTACGATCCAAGATGGTATCATGCATAAGCTAGCTAACGAAACTCATCAATTTGATTAGAGTGTTTTAGGTATAAGTATAATACTGTAACCATAGGTTCGACTTGTGTCACATTGAACTCTGCATGCACAGTTTGGCGCTCATACCATCACCTATTTAATCCCGATATATGTCATATGCTTCTAAGCTCAGTATGAAGCTAACTTTTACTTTCTAAGTTTTCACATTTTTCCCAGTTCCAATAAAATGGTGAATTGTCCTAATAGTTGCCGACCACTGTGCTGAAAACAGGACTATGGTATGCCTAACGTCACCCATGCTTAGTGGTTAGAAGTGGTTAGAAAATTATAAACAACTACAAAAGGACACAGACTAACAACCGTTTGTCTAGAGACAAGCAAAACACCAGAAAAAGGCGAAACACTAAGTAAAACCAATGAAAGCACTGACAATATTGACATTCTAGTGATCTATCCCAGTTAAGTTTTGTTTTTTCTTTGAAGTTCGTATCTGCAGTGACAAACTTGCCAATAGGCAGGGTAGGAAGCTGCTTAAGGCAGCAGAGTTTGAGGGGGCGGGGGGGGGGGACAAAAATCCTGGCAAAAATTAGAGAACACTGGAGACACTGACCAACGATGAATAGAAGATATTTATACGAGTAGACGCCTTCGAAGAGAGAATTGTCTACATCCGGACTGATTTGTGTTATCCTCTGCTTGTCTGTAAGGTACTACACGATTGAACGATTCTGATTGTGCTTGAAACACATCAGTAATTACTTGCTTACAATCAAGTCTGACCTACTGCGCTTGTCGCTAGACGGCATCATAAACCGTTGTAACTTCGACCTCATACTGGTTGTTACGGAAGTGGCTATTGGTAACCTCCTTCAAAAATCCCCCGAACTGGGCTGTAAACATCTATCCACATGCATGTTTATTTGAGCGTAGGGGGTGGGGGAGGCGGCACTTTTATACTGCCTAGAGCGTCAAATGCCAAGTCCGCTTCTGTCAATCTGCATATAAGACACAACTAACTTTCGCTTCTGGTGTAGCAACTAAAAATTATTTAGAAACCACAATAAATCTTGGCGGTCAATGATGTGAAGCCTTTTCATGTCAGGGACAGTGACACCAGTGCACCTCATGCACCACATTACTTGCACAAAATAAATGTGGTAGGAGTCTAAAAGAACTTAGGTCATGAAACGATATCGTGTTAGAATGTTCATGACTTTGCAGAGGCGTACTGGTTCTAGTCTAACCCAAGTATACTCGCACAAACCTCCCTGATTCAGAAGCTTCTTTGTTGCGGTGAAATTTCGAGGATAGAAGGCGACCACTTCGTTCAGTATCTCCTTTGCAAAACTTGATGTCGTAATTGTGGGATCGAAACCAACCGCCTTATGACAGTCGAGCGCGGCTCATGTATTGGACACAAGCATTGCGTGAGAACTCAAATTTGGCTCGTAATGATCAATGCCCCGGCAAACACTCAGGTAGTGTATCGTCTACAACCACTGCGGTTATGAAAAAAGCCGAACGCTAACAATGCCTGGAGCTCAGCAGACGTTCTCTACATTGCCAACCCTAGCGCGTGGCTACGATTAACGTTGGCGGTATAGGATAGGCACCAGTCCATGTGGCCACTTGTTCTGGCTCCGAGTTGAAAGGATAAACGCAAACGGCATGATAAATTTTTAAGACGGAACTTTAACGAATGTCCCAGGAATTAAAATCAACCATGTATTATTCTACCGTAAGAAAAATACTAGAGTAGACCAGTGTTTTGTGGGACCCAAAAGAGCGCTATCTCGCAAACAAACTGGTGCAAGTTCAGAGCAGAGCAGATCGATTTGTTACAGGAGATTATAACTACAGAGAAAACGTTATTGCTCTTAAAAACCAATTAGAATGGGAGCCACTGTGCTCAAGAAAAAGACGACTGCGCTTCAAGTTTGTTCCTGCAATATATCATGACCGTACGGGTAATAGTAAACCTAAGTTCATACAACCACCTCACTTCGTCTCTCGAAGATTGGACCACTCTAAGAAAATAAGAGGATACACAGCCCGAACAAACATTTTTAAATATTCATTTTTTCCTAACACAATAAAACAGTGAAATGAATTGCCTGATGAAACTGTTTCCATCGTGTCCGAATCTGCTCTTTACGACAGACTACCGCGCGATGGTTGGGCGGGGTGTCATGACTGAAAATAATATAACATCTCTCCTACGTTTACTTTTTATTGTAGAAAATGTGCCGGGTTCTGTGGGCACTGTATTGCAGTGTATTGCGCATTTGTATTTTTTGTCATTATATTGATATCTTTGCTTCTTTTTTTATTGTGGTTGATGTGAGTGGAGGGGCTCGTGCCCCTTTTTGTGACCCTCTAACGTGTTTTTTGTTTTCTTCTCTTTTGTTTGGTTGATACTGTGCAAGTGTATATTCACCTGTGAGCTTGTGATTTTGTTTATTTGTACATTATGCACGCCAGCACCATGTCATCTTGTACGGAATAACCCCCCCCCCCCCCTCGGCCTACTATAATGCCTCTGGCGCTGCGGAGTAAATTAAAATAAATAAATAAAAAATGGTGTTCATATATTCACCATTCCATTTAGCGCTCTCTGGGCGGCACCAGTTTGTTCGACAGCAGCGCCTTCTCCACACATTCGGGAAATTCAGTGGATTCGGCGGGGTAAAACGAGAGAGAGGGCACGCGCCCGACTCCCTAGCAGACGACAAACCGGGAGGTAGCCATTCTCCATCTTTGGGCTGTATTGGCGGGCTGTACGGGACATCGAACTCTCGCTCGTGGCTGCCGTTGTGAAGTGGTTCGCGTTCTTGGAATAGTTAATGCTACTCCAAAATCAGCCTATAGCTCTCTGTTGTTCGATTTCAGTAAATGATCAACTAGCATATCTTTTTTCCGTTACTTAAATAGCAGTTGAGTCAGCCGGCAGTAATACCCTCAACTACTGCGCGTATTGCGGCAGAGAAGCACGTTTTTATTTATTATTTCAGACTTCCACTCATGGTCGCTAAAGGCCTACACCAGTACGAACTTTGTATAGTAAAAAAGGTACAGCAACTGGATTTACTTTTAGCCGGAGAGACCGGCCAATCTGACACAGTTTTCCCTATTGTTTTTTTTTTTTTGCACGTAGGTAACAGCGCAATTGGACCCTGTAAGTCTTTTTATATTCCACGATAACTGGCATACCAAAATCTGCGTATCTGCGCTAGAAATTTCCAAAATGACACATATTAAACAGAGTTTGCACGCCAGCCGGATGCTAGCTACAGCCCACTCGGTGGAGCAGATGACATGCGGGGTGAGAGGGAGAGGTCATTTCTTCTCTCTATTACCCTCTCTGCTATGACCCTAATGGAACGGTCTATTGTGAAGCGAGGACTCGAAAAAAAAAACAGAAATTTTGGGAAAAAACGGATTTTTCTGGTTTTCTATTTCGACATAGTATTTAAAAAAAAAAAAAACCGAAACCCAAGTTTCTTAATTATTAACAAACCTATTAAGCACATTTTTGCAACAAACTGTAAAATTGATATCACTGGCCCCATCGAAAGGGAAAATAGTCATCACGCGTCTCTGAATTGAGTTTTGTTGGCTGAGCAGGCGGAAACTTAATCACGCTATACAAAACATAATACATCTTTCAGCCCCAAAAGAACACAAAACAACGCGACGACGAACAAGTGACGAAACACAAGCACCTCGGGTTTTCTGCCGCCTCTCTCCGTCGTTTCACCGTTTTCATTGTCTACACAATATGCACCAACCATCCCGAATTGCCGTTGCTTTACCGTTCAGTAGGACTATAAATATGTAAGACTTTGTTGAACGCTTTATACGAAGGAGAAATTACAGTGCTGTCCGAGGTTGCTTGCTGTAGTGTGTACGCATGTGACGAAGCCGTGTTTCTAAGTCATCAATGGCCAATTTCTCGGTCAATAAATTAGTACATGAGGCTCTTAACTCACAGCCAAGTCTCCACTACCGGACCAGCATGAGCATAGTTTTATGCAACATTACAACAATTCACGAAATATAATCGCGTGTCAAACATTGAAGATAGGAATTGCTGTATGTACTGTCATCAATGTAGTACCATGTTTTAATGCCATGTAAATAATCATATTTAAGGGGCAGTGAAGTTGAACAACATTGATGCATTTTGTCATGACCCTTTTCTCTTCTACGGGTACAACTAGTTCTGCATTAAAGAGTACAGGACCAAACTTAAAACCAACATTGGACGAGGTAGATATGCATGCATTGCCTAGATATTTCTGTAAATTAAGACGGATGCTCCAAAGCAGTGTGTTAGTTAGGGCTGCTTTGGCTCCATGGTGAGTCATCTCCGTCGTCGCATTTTAGATCAGGGCTGCTCAGCTCGATATTTAAGCGAACAAACATCAACATTTGCACTCTGTGTCCTTTGAGTCGGTTTCTACTTTTGGTGTGGACACCGCTGAACTTCGACCAGTTTTGTTCGCACGAAGCAGAGGAAGGTGGAATTTAAAGAAGGCCACAAGGTATTGGTGTCAGGGGTTCAGAGGTATACAGCCCCTGCCGCCACGTGGACGGGGGAATATGGACGTCTGAGAGAACAGCAGTGCCTGACTCAGCTACTGAAATAGCATGGGCAACTGGCTGCATCACGTGGAAGGTGCTTGGCACATCTCGCCAAAAGTAGTCTTCATCTAATATTGTTCTTCTAATTTCCCTGCTCACTTGAAGCTCCGCAGCGATCACAGATTTCTGTTAATCTTGTTAACCAAAGAGTTTCACTTGGTTGTTTTAATGTGGTCTGGTTTCTAGCATAGCACTCTTCTTGCCTCTTAGCAAAGTGAGCCGCAAACACGTGAGAGTTTCTGATAGACTTGATTACAGCCATGGACATCTTGCAAACTTCTTGCAACGTCACCAGTTTGAGCATGTCCGACAGCAACAAGTTTAGTGTATGAGAACAGCATTCAAGAGTAGTGAGGCTACGATGGCGCATACTGACGATTTTCCACGCGGCGTTCATGTTGCTTGCACTGTCGGTAACAAGAGCGAAAACCTTGTCGGGTCCAATTTTCTCCACAACCTTCAAAATCTCTCCCGCGATGTAGTCTCCTGTGTGCCTGTGACCTTCCGTCTCCACGGCGCTGTAGAAAGAAGGTTTTGGTGTAGCCACCACGAAGTTCAAGATGCTCTCGCTCCGTACATTGGTCCAGCTGTCTGTGAGTACAGTGACGCAAACTGCGGCGTTTACTTTTTCTTGCACCTGTGTCATCACTCGGAATATTCGGCCTCCAAATGTCGTCCACCTAAGGAATGCCTGGACGGCGGCAGGAATGCGGGCCTGAGGAGCTTGAGCACTTCTCTCCAGCATCTATTTTCCGTAACTGATAAAGGCGTTCCACTGAAATATATCGCAAGAGTCAGCGCCTCATCAAGCTTGCTTTGACACTCTTGCGTCATTCTGTCAACGAACGCTTCTATCGAAGTTCTCTGCTAGGCATACCTGTCGGCCTCATTTTGGGCTTTCATTTTCCACAGGTGCACGCTCTGATCGTAAAACTTCCACAGATAGGCTCCTGGACCGACATGCCCCAGTTTTTTATTTTGCCGGGTCTTCCGATGCTGCAGACCTGATGTCCGGGGGCACTTCGGACGCCTTGCGATGTGCTGCCGCAAGTGGGTTGCGTTGGGAAATTCGTGTTTGGCACAGCAACACCTGCACACCGCTGGCCCCCTATCACTGTTTAGCACGTCAAAGTTCCCCCAAACGTTGGGGCGCGGTGCACCATGATGACAGCGCACAGTTTTGACGGATCCACGGCGGAACTCCCTACCCGAGAATGATGTCGTTGTCGTGCGCACACTGTCTGACCTTTCATATCACCTGCAGCAACAGCAAGAAACGACTGACCGACGCCAAGCAACCTACGATACAGTCCACGTCGCCCGCATGAAGCCATACAGCCTCCGACACACCACATTGACCCCCGCAACCTTCAAAACTTAAAAAAAAGAAAAAGAAACCTTTCAGCTCTTTTTTTTTTTTGGTGAAGGAGGAAGGGCAGTGGAGCTGGACAATGGAATATAAAGGCCGGCCGCAGGTCGGCAAGCCAGAGTGGAAAAGCTGCCGCCATCTATGAGCGACGGCGGCAACCAGATAAGTGGCTTTCCGCCGTCGCTCATTGAGTTCGGTGTTTTCATTTTTTTTTGCGGGGGACACGATGCTGGGGAAACTAGCCCTTAACAGCTCCGCTGTAAAACGAGCTTATTGCGGTCGGGACGACCGCGGAGAAGAAAAAAAAAGGTGGCGGTGGGGGGGGGGGGGGGGTTAATGTTACTCAAAGGAAGAGGAAGAGCGCGCCCGAAAATGGCTAGGTCGAGCGGCAGCTCGAGCTGAGCCAGGCAGTTCTAAATACATTCCGACCTCGAGATTCTGACTCCTGGACTGGTCCTTCAACAACAACCGTGTAACAATATATATGTATTCTGAAGTCAATGTTGAAGCAAACGAAAATATAACATAGACGGACTGTGTATTTGTTTTTCCTGCCTCTTGCACTTTCAAATATTTCGGTCTCTCCCGTTCGCCCTCTTCAGGCAATAAACATGAAACATCTTGACAACTTTTCAGCGGCACACTTGCAGCGCTTCAGAGACACTCATGGGAGAGAATAAAACCGTGAGGCGGTTATTTTGCACGCCATGCTTTAATATAAGATATATATTAAAAGTGACATGATGTAATTCTTGTGACTTCGGAGTTCGAAACACCGATCACTTTGTAACTTCTGACCGTTCTGAATTCCAAGTTAAATGTTTAATACTCACTCCTGTCAGGAATAGGTGATGATTCGGTTGATGTTGACGTCTCAGAAGGGCTGGTTGACGTGTTTTCTGGTGTAGTTGCAGAACTAGCAGAATCCATCTTGCTCACTGTCGTCGCTGTAAAATATACATATTATACGTCACATCTACAGAAGCGACTACTGATGCAGTATCAACTCACACATGAGGTCAATCCCAGAAATTTTGGTTTTGGGGTTGGGAGGTTCGGAGTGGAGAGGGTCTATGTATCTGGTGTGAACAGTGGCGCCACGAATATGGGTCGTTTGCATTTCCGTGACAAGGGTGTTGAAGACTAAACTGCCTTTAAGCCTACCCGTCTCCCGGCAACGCCCCAGCAACCGGTTTTAGAAAGATAATAACTTGTATACGGGTTTATTTAGCGCGTATCCAAGTGAACCATTGAACAAGTGAACAATTTAACAATACATATTATTTACTGAAAAAAACTGCCAACTACACTTGTCCTTCCATAAGCGTCAATTCGGAAGCAAAACCTAGATGCAAGGGATTCCGTTTACCCTCAATAGGTTATTATTTTAAGAGGAATAAACCTGCTATTTAAATACCCTGTATATTAGGGCAACATCTATTAGCGTTTCTTCTGAACTATAAAAAATGTTTAATTTAAAATAGTCATGGCAATATATCTATATAAAGCGTCATAATTGAACAGTATCTAAGAACTGGCTGCTGGAAGATTTAATAAGGTGATAAATTATTAGCTGGCAAGTGCACTGCTACGGGTTGCACGTAACTAATTGTGACTAGAATACCGGTTATACTGCTGTTACTCAAGAGGAGGACTAAAATTAGTATGGCTGAGGTAGTCACTGCATGCGGCCATAAGCCTCCAGCTCCAAGTGACAACCCTCAAGACAGCAACAGATATCTCACGTTCCTAAAATGCGGCGTACCGAGCCGACACCGGTGCGCAGGTTGTACCCTATATACAGCGAATTACAGATAAAATAGTGCCCAAGAAGACTCAAATTATGCTCAAATTTAAACATTCACAACAAACCACATGTTCATAACAATAAAAAAATATCACATTTAAATTAAAATATGTATTACTCACCCTCTTCGGGGTCAGAACGGGTTGTCGGCGTCGATGATACTCCGTCATTTGAAGCGCCTTCTGAAATACTGCCTGTGGTTGGTGCAGTTGTACCATCATCATGCGTTGTCCCGGCCGGTGTTGTACCAAGAGCACTTGCTCCGTCCTTCGTGGATTCTGTAGTGTTTACATCTCCGCCCTCTGTTGGTGGTGTAGTCTGTGTATATTCACCGCCGTCTCTGCGTGTTGTAGTTGGCGCACCCTGCTCGACCATTGCCGGTGCTGAAGTTTTTATAACATCTCCGCCCTCTGTTGATGATGTAGTTTGCGTATTTTCACCGCCATCTCTGCTTGTTGTAGTTGGCGCACCCGGCTTGATCATTGTCGATGCTGTAATTTTTATAACGTCACCGGCTTCTGTTGATGGTGCAGTTTGCGTATATTCACCGCCATCTCTGCTTGTTGTAGTTGGCGCACCCGGCTCGACCATTGTCGATGCTGTAGTTTTTATAACATCTTCGGCCTCTGTTGATGGTGTAGTTTCCGTATTTTCACCGCCATCTCGGCTTGTTGTAGTTGGTGCACCCGGCTCTGCCATTGTCGATGCTGTAGCTTTTATAACCTCTCCGCCCTCTGTTGATGGTGCAGTTTGCGTATTTTCACCGCCACCTCGGATTGTTGTAGTTGGCGTACCCGGCTCGACCATTGTCGATGCTGTAGATTTTATAACCTCTCCGGCCTCTGTTGATGGTGTAGTTTGCGTATTTTTTCCGCCATCTGTGCTTGTTGTAGTTGGCGCACCCGGCTCTACCATTGTCGATGCTGTAGTTTTTATAACATCTCCGGCCTCTGTTGAATGTGTAGCTTGCGTATTTTCACCGCCATATGCGCTTGTTGTAGTTGGCGCACCCGGCTCTACCATTGTCGATGCTGTAGTTTTTATAACATCTCCGGCCTCTGTTGAATGTGTAGCTTGCGTATTTTCACCGCCATCTGCGCTTGTTGTAGTTGGCGCACCCGGCTCTACCATTGTCGATGCTGTAGTTTTTATAACATCTCCGGCCTCTGTTGATGGTGTAGTTTGCGTATTTTCACCGCCACCTCGGCTTGTTGCAGTTGGTGCACCCGGCTCTGCCATTGTCGATGCTGTACTTTTTATAACATCTCCGGCCTCTGTTGACTCTGTAGTTTGTTTTTGTTCACCGGCCTCTCCGGTTGTTATAGTTGGCGTACCGGCCTGGTCCTTTGTGGATGGTTTAGAATTTATGACGCTCCCATCCTCTGCCAATGCTGTAGTCTGCGTACCTGAACTGGTGTCTGTAGACGCTGTAGTGTGCTCGTCTCTAGCGGCTGTAGAGAATCAAGAAGAAAAAAGACGAAGCGAGGAATGAATATGAAGTAGAAAGTTTAGGGCAGTACGAGCAAGTCTAATTCAATGGTATGTGAATCCTTCCTTGACCTCTTAACGTACTACTTCGTAAAACGGAAAATATCTTGGACAGTTTAGTGTCAGAACCCGGGAGGCTGCTTTACGACAGCATCTCCAAGCCAAGACGACGATGCAACTTTCCTAGGTACTTGGGACTTTCGTGGCTAATCCTAATTGGGGTAGTAGGAGACTTTAACGGCGGAGTCAAACCGTCGGTAACATAACGCGAAGATCTTTCAGGGAGATTTCCTGTAAATGAGCAATAACCGATCGACCCTAACGAATCGCAGTATATAGATTAAAAGCGAACCGTACCACTCTAAGAGCCCAAAGCACCAGTGTGATGAACGACGGTACCGAACTGCTGAACAACCCTCAAATATACCTGACCAGACTCATCTCGATAAAAGAACGCCTTACTACAACCAACGCAGATCTGGACAGAATAAACGAGGTGTTAGAGCCGCTACTACTGATTGAGGAGTTCAAGGTCAAATGCACAGCAGTTGCGAATGTCAAAGCCAGGCCAACTTGTTTCTTGCTGAACTCTGTTTTAAGATTGAGGAATTCGAGATTAACAGACGTCCCACGCTCCCCACGACCGGAGGGACTACATCGAGCACACCTAACCCAGCCTGCAGGAGGAGTGAATCTAGGCTACCGAAGTTAGATATATCTGCATTCAGATTGGACATAGCCCATTGCGGACCCTCTCGGAAGAGTTCAAAAGAACTATCCACTCCAATCAGACGTTGTCAATAACAAATAAGTTATATTAGTTGCGCCGCTACCTCACTGGAGGCGCCGCAGCGACAATCGCCGGCCTACCTGCAACAGAAGCGTCCTATGCCGACGCCATTCACCTACTGAAGCAGCGCTTCGGTGATCAGCGGAAGCTAGAGGAAGTGAATCTGGCGGCACTTCGAAATCTTTCACAAATCGATCCTCTACCGATACACGAGGTTTGAGTGACCTGTACGATACTGCGCAGCTGAACATCAGAGCTCTTAATGCACTAAACGTGCCGACATAATCTTCGCAGCCATATTTGGAGATATCCTCATCACATCGATACCCCACTACTTCGTGGTGCAATACTACATACAAGTTACATATGAGCTCCCAATTAATGCAACAACAGCTCAGGGTGACGCAGCCTCATCTCCTTCACCTGCATACACACCGGAACTCGACAAGATGCTACAGTTTACTCGCACTGAAGTCGAAAACATTGAAAAGAGCAACCAAGGTGGAGCTCGTACGAAAGAGAAGAAGCTAGAATCTGTTAGATCTGCTTTTGCGCTCCACAGTTCGTCACCTTCACTACCAGGTTAATGCTTCTTCTGCCACTCAAGGAAGAATAATACGCCTCTTGGCGATGCTGAAAAAACAGTGCCCAACAAAAATAAACTGTTATACTCCGTTTCACCTTATGTTGTACCGCAGCGAAGGCTAGAAGCGCGAGCTCATAGCGTTGGCAGCTGCCGTTGGTGCACGAGAGCTTGTGCCGCCGAGGTGTGCCCTAGAGCAAGGAGCTCGCGCTTGTAGCCTTTCCTGCGGTACAACACAAGGTGAAACAGAGTATAGTAAGAGACATGAGATGTTTCCGCTGCACCAACAAAGGGGGATCGGTGGCCGAGTGGGCTAAAGCGCAAACCCAGCTCGACGCGCGTGGAGCGAAAGCTCGCGCTGCAGAACTCAGGGATCCTGGGTTCGAGCCCCACCCCTGCCCGTTTCGATCTGGATGAGCATCGTACCGGCGTGCGGTCGTGTATCACTACTGCGTGGTGCACGTTAAGGACCCCAGGGCCGGTTTGCTCACCTTGCGGCCGCGGCTGCGGCTGCGGCCAAGAGGGATTTTTATGTCACGTGACCATCTTTATGGGGACAACGAAGTACCTAGCGTCCCGGCCTAATGGCGGTGAACCGTATCGCTTCAAGCACAAAAACCTAATTTCACTCGCAGAAACTGTCTGCAGGGACTTTCAACTGGGTCCAATTGACCGCCCCTTTATACTTGAGAAGCGGCAGGTAAAGTTACGGCCAGGGAGGGTAAATATGAGGCAAAATAAATAAAAAACCACGCGAGATAAAAGCGGTGGCAGTATATTTATATACCTTCGCCAGCGACGGTGGCTCGCGCCTCATCTTGTGGTCGAGAGGTTAGAGTGCTGGCACTTGGCGTCGCGGCGTGAAAGTCCCGGGTTCAAATCGCGCCAGAAACTCTATTTTTTCTTCTGCTTGTATTTGACTGCGTTCGCACTAAGAATGTACACAAGGCCGTATGAGCTTTATAAAATTATTGGGCGGGTACTTCTGACTCACCAGTTCGTTGTTCTTGACCTCGGAAGAGCGCATACATGTCTCTGGCTTTCTTTACCAACTTCCGCCATGCCTCCTGCGGCTGCCGTGCACTCTGCGGAAAGCTTATGTCGTTGACAATACCTTCCCATGCCTGTCTCTTCGTTCGCCAGGTAACTGTGCTGCTGAATTTCTCTAGAATTTGTTGTTTTCGTTCTCCAATTGCTCTAATTAATTCCATTTGTTGATCCAAAGTCATTTTAGGTGTTTGTGTTCGAGAGATGGTTTGCGATGTCGACGCCTGACTCATTTTTGCATTCGGTTGTGATCGTCTGCTATCCATACTAAAATTCAACACGTAATGTGTTAATATTACAAAACGATTGCCACAGCGAGATGTAAAGAGTAAAAATATAACTTTTATCACATTCCATGCAAGTAAAAGTATAATATCTTTTATTTCGGTTTTACGACTTTCTCAGACGTTTGACTTGTTGCCTTGCCTGTAGGATTTCCTCGATCAATGCATCCACGGCTGCTATTTTTTTCGTGTGTGTTTATATTTCGTAGAATATTTTTTTTAATTGACATGACTGCAGTGTGTATTAGTACTAAATAGGCGCCTTCTGGTATTAAAAAGGGTCGTAGCAAGAGCGTTGTATATTTAAAAACACATAAAATAGTAGTTGCTGGGAAATGATGCTTGTTTCGGCCCCGTTTGTGTGAAAGTCATAACGATGCTGTAATCTTGGTGTCCTTTTAATGAACATTATGAAACGTTCGTATTTGCGCGTTCACTTGGCTTGATCTGGTTTCCTTTTAATGAACATTATGAAACGATTGTAGAAGCGCGTTAACTTGGCTTACCGTAACCTTTTTTTCCCGGTTTGTCAGCCGAACAAGTGGGGCAAACAGTAGAATTCAGTGTAAGGCGCAGTAGTCCTAGTGGATGATTAGTAAAAAACGATCACACTTAAAAAAAAAACACACACACACACTCGCAGAATAAGAAAAAAGTTTCCGCCGAGATTTGAAGCTACGAACTTTCACGCCGCGACGGCAAGTCCCGGCGCTCAAACCGCTCGACTGCTGCAGACGCTGCTCGGACCGGCGCTGGCACAGATATATAAATACATAACCACAGCTTTCGTTTTGCGTGAGTTTTTCTTTATTTTGAGCTTATATTTACCTTCCCTGGCCGTAACTTTACCTGCCGCTCCTAAAGTATGATGGGGCGGTTAATTGGACTTCAGTTGAAAGCCTCTGCAGTCAGTTTCTGCGAGCGAAATTAGACTTTGTACTCGAAGCGGCACGGACTTCTCTGCCATTAGGGCAAGGACGCTAGGTACTTCCTTGTCCCCATGGAGCTGGTCACGTGACATAAAAATCCTCTTGGCCGCAGCTGCAGCCGCGGCCGCAAGGTGAGCAAACCGGCCCAGGCTAGCGGTTGTACCGCACTGGCTAAATTGCTCATCTACAGCGAGTGACTCGTCGCAGCTTTAAAATGGCTGACCAACTACACGCTGTATAAATATCCCCACAACCCCATTTTTTGCACCAACAAAGGACATCGCGCAAGGGATTGCAAAAAGCGGTCAAGGAGGCAAACTTGTAACGGACGACACGCATTAACAATGTGCGATTCGCCATTCGCACAGACGAAGATAGGAGGGAGAAAAGTGGAATCAGTCGCCTGCGTTTCTTCTTCTGACACGAAGCACAAGTCTTCGGTTGGGCAAGGCGAGGGCAATCCCATTCATCAACAAATATTCCGTGCGTGGGCAATCAGTGAAAAGGGCACTAGCTGCATTGAAGGCATCCTTGATGGAAGCAGTCAACGATCATTCATCACAGAAGATGTTGCACGGTGTTTGAATTGCAGAATCTTAAGAAAGACTAAGCTAGGACTAAAGACGTTTGGTAACACATCAATCAAGATATTACACTATACACAATGTCGTTGAGGTTTTGGACTAAGAGTCCAAACCTCACCAAGGATAACGACACTGAGTGCAAAATCGAGGCAATTACCATACCGGTAATTTACCAGGACATAGCTAATAGACCTATTGCAGTATTACCCAAGCATCAAGGAGAATGCAGGGATTGGTGTTCCACGCGCCGCACGTGCCGGCCTCAGCAGTAGCAACTTTGTTGAAGCAAATACCTAAAACAAATGGCATCTCGCACGCGCGTTCGTCAATGTTTTAATTTAGTTATTTACTTCGAATCTTTTATGCGGGAAGGCGTGCGCGTGTGGCGCGTGGAACACCAATCCCTGCATTCTCCTTGATGCTTGGGTAATACTGCAATAGGTCTATTCGATCCACATGACACCTTTGCGTGTCTTTTGCGTGATCGAAAGAAAGACCCGGCCGAATAAATGGTACTTTCTGGCATGTAAGGCTCACCTCGAATAAACCTATTCATCGGATCAGATCACTTATATAAGCTTGTCACAGGAGAGATACTTAGATCTAAAAAAATCTGCAATCTCATCATCAGCAATATCATCAAGCTAATACGTTGTCGCAAGGAGACGCGAAAGCGTCTGTGTACTTTTATACGTGGCTAATTCAAGTTTTAAGGTATAAATATTTAGCTCTGGAATGTTCGAGGGAAGGGGCATGAAAAGCATCTTAAAAATGCAGATTTTTGAAGAATGGCTGCGAAACACTGTAGCGTTATTATGAAATTACCAAACAATTGTGGGTCAAACTTGCCTCACAAGTCTTTGAGACACTACACATGACAATGTTAATTCTCGGGACGCATAGCGCAGAGGCACCTCCATACCAATAAACAATAGGTTTCTGATCAGACTCGGGATAGGCTGCTCACGCCATTTTCTTTCTGAAACTGAAGGTTGAATTTATGTACTGTAAAACATCATTTACTGAGCCAAAAGCTCCGATGTGAGAAAACCATAGGGCCCGTTTTTTAAACCAGCTTCCGCACGCCACCGCGTTGAACGATACGAGTATTCATCAGCGTTCATATGGGGCTCGTGTTCAATTAACGGGGGACACAAGTCTCGCGGAAGGATGACGCAGCGTTCCTGTCTAAGCTGTGCCCCATGCTGTCCTCCGATAGATGACGTACGAAACTGAGCTATTCTCTTGTTAGAATATTGAAAACACTTGGCTGAGCACTACTATCTTCCCTCGTAATTTCTTCACCTAGCCATTTCTTGTAATGCGCAAGCATTAGCTGTCTCATGAAACGAGCCCACGTCATCATCTTTGAAACCACGCTAAACGGCTATTTTACACCGCTTCGATCCCATTGGCTGGCTCGCGTCCACAGCCAACGGCACCTTTTACACCAATGCGATCCCATTGGCTAGCACGCGTCGACCAGGCTTCCATTCGCCGGACACGCAGCGCCAGTCAGCGCGCCAGCACGCGTAGACCAAGATTGATGTACATGCTTTCGCATTCACAACTCATAACAAGTGCTTAAGTGTACCTTGACCTTTTTTGTGGCGCCACCATCTTTAGAATCGCAGCACCGACGAGGCTGCCTAGCGGCTTAAAGGGAAATACCGGTTGGCTGTGCAGAAGATCTTCCTGGTTAGGCAATGGTATGGGTATGGGCGAAACTTGGCTAGACTTAGCTATGGTGGGCTGCGATAAGTTGGCGGAACATGGCCGGTTGAATCCGGCTGGCTAATGACAGGCCATCACCTTGCGTCTCGAAATAACGAGGACAAAGATGGTAGGGTATTTTGATTGAGTTTCCACTACGAAAGTATATATGAGCAGCTTAATGTAGTCTACGCAGGTAAGCTCTCGGCATTTGATAACTCCGTTTTGAGTTGGGCCACGTAGACGTTTTCATACCCTTCACATATCATGAAGTGATATCATAACTTGCAGTGGTAAGTAACTTAATAAAAGCACCGGCCAGGGTTGGAATCGGTCCGCTTGTTTTAGAGGAAGTATAGACAAAATAGTCGTGAGCATAAACGTGAAAATGAATCTGACAAAAAAACCTCGCGATTTATGTCCGCAATCGACTGACTTCATAAATAGGTTCCTTTAGAAACACGGGAAGCTAAACAAAATTGCAGCCACACTCGCGCCGAATCTTCCCGTGCTGATCACACACTTCCGCTATAGCTCTTATGCTTATTTAAAGTATTTGTGCACCCGACGACGTCCTGATAGCCAGACAACCGGAGATTTACGGAAATTTTAACACTGTAGAACGAAACAATCGGACCTAATTCACGAACAACGTCCGTCTCTAAGCCATTTCACCAATACCCTTGGCGGTTGCGCAACCTGCGTCGGCGGAAAATCCAAAAATTCATCGGGTCGAGGCTGCGGCAGTTAGCGCGCTGATCTGTGGTTATGCGAAAAAGACTGATACTCATTTTGCTTTCATGAACAAGAGGTCAAGAGCGGCATCTCACGTCCATTTCACTCAAACGCCGAATTAAAGTAACAAGAACACGAGAAAGAGGGAGAAAGAACCTTGAGATGTTTCACCCACACATGACATCCAATGTGACAGCAACTTCTCTATATCCTAGTCCTTCGGTTTCGGGTTCCTGGGCCGTCTTATCGTAGGTGCTGTGGTAGGCGACGCACTTGAGTTTCTTGCGATTGTCTGCCTCGGTAAAATTGTAGTTTAACACGGATAGAGCCTTCCAGGTGCGGGGCTTCTTTTCGTCCATGTAGTTGGTCTGGTTTGCCAGGTCGGAGATGTCGTTGGAGTCCAAGAACCATCGTAATGATGCTGGAGGGTTCCCCTTGTGGGACACGCACTGGACGCTCCGTGTATCGCCGGCCATTGTTTTGAATCTGTCGCCGTGGTGCAGAGAACCTGTGCCTTCTTTCAGGTAAGGGAGTCCCGGTTGCTCTGCAAAACACACACACACACACAAGCAGATAATTAGAAATAGAGAGATGATAGATGTTGTATTTGAGATGATACCTTAAAAATTGAGATTGACTACTTTATGACAAGATAAAAGTGTGCGTGGGAGACGCGTAAAGAACAAAAATCACGCCAGCAAAATCCAAAGTTCTGGTGTATTAGTTTTGCAGGGCTATAGGAAGCTCTGATTCCGATGAAGTTTCATTATCAAGTTCTTCTGGCAAACTAAAAAAAGAAAAATGCAAGGAAATATATTGTGGTCTTAAGAGTTTATAGTTGAAGATAGGGAGGCGATCGGTTATTTTCACTTGGTTGACTGCCGTTTGCGAAACCTGCGTTCGAATTTATGGAGCTTTTTTTTTTCTCAAAAGCTTGGCGACAATATTTATAGATAACACAAAATATAATTTCCCTTGCGCTAATGAGGTAATTCACAGCAAATGCTAAAATGTTTAATATTTAAGTAACATTTTTCACAGCTTCGCTAATCATCATCAGGCTCGTTTATCGGTAAAGTATGTCACAATATGATTTACTTAAAGTACATTATATGTGATTACTAATAGCTGGAAATATATTTATACGCCATTCTATAAATTTGCAAAAACACGGTGTACTAAAACTTTTTGATGCTATATGATGACTCGGTTCGGGGAAAATCTGAGATCATGGGTCCATAAAGCAACTGAATACGATGAATTATCCATCATTAAGATCATCCGGAACGCAACTTTATACGATGAAATTCGATGGAGTCTGACGAAATTCGTGTGGAGTATACATCTCTGCGCATCCTATAGACTGCGGAGCGGTGATCCTGGCCTGAGCACGACGCCCTTTTTTTTCAGGCTTTTCTTTCTTACACTATTTCTTTTGTATGGCTGTTTTTTTATATATATGAATTTTAGGTTTCGTACGTTCGAAGTCGTACTTTTGATGTGTTTCGGCCGTACGCGTGCCCGTGCTTTTACAAAAAGACTGTCGGCAGTGCATTTCTCTTTCTTGACTAATTAAAAGGCTGGTTCATACTGCTCCATTTTCTTACGTTAAGTTACCTTACGAAATACTATGTTGAAGTCACCGGGACGTCTGCGCTTCATATTAAGCGAGGCTACCACTTCAAGGAGAAAGCATAACTCGCGACATTCGAGACACGAATGTTTAGGTGACTTTTACGTAGCGCAAGGAAACGCAGGAAAACGGTGCTGTGTGAACCAGCCTTTAGGCTGGTTCTCAGATTCCCGTTTTCTTTCGTTACGCTATTTTACAAAAGATTCAGTCCGCTTACGCGACTAGTCACCGGGGCACCTGAGATTCATAGTAGGCTGGCGAAAAGTTCAAGGAGATAGCTTGGCACGCGTCATTCGAGACACGAATGTCTCAATCAATTGTACGGAAAGTAAAAAAAAAAATCGTATGAAGACGGTGCAGTGTGAACCGGCTTTTATGCCCGAGCCTACAGGTGCTACCAATGAAAACAGCCGATATCGGCAAGCTTCAAGCGCTTTAAGTGTGCACGGAAGGTGCTTACTTTTGTTAGGCTTGCATGTCTCTCGGGGCTCATGATGTTAGCACGAGTGACAACAAGTCTGCCAAATATACTTTGGTGTGCATGCTGTACTCGCTTGAGGCTTGTCAGTGTCAGTTGTTTCTGTTTGTCGATCTAGGGGTAATTAAAGTGGGACTTGGGCGCTATACTCTGTTCACCTTTAAGCTGAGACTTCAACCAAAGCTACACGCGCGAGCTCGTCCACGCTCCTGGCTGCGAGACTTGCATTTCTAGCGCGAGTTCCCGTTCTGCGGAAGAACGCTTCGAAGCAACGACCTCGAGCTCTCGTGCTTGTGGCATTGCCTGCGGTCCCAGTTTAAGGGCGAACGGAATATAGAAGAAGCGAACACAAGCCGGAGTGTCCTCTTCGGCACTTTGTTTCTTTTTAGTACAATTTAATTTTGTTTCGAGGCTGGTGATTTGACTGAGCGTAGCTCATTGATTCCTACTATATATATATGTAAGTTTCTTTGTTTTATAAATGTGAATAATAAATAAACCAATCTGTTACATTTATTTTGTAATTATTACATAGCTTTTATTGTCTGCCACAAAATTTAGCGTGACAAATAAAAATGACTTGAAAAATGATGAATGACAAATTAGGTTTACTTTTCACGTATACATATTGCTTAAAATCTCCGGATTCCTACTATACTCTGTTTCACCTTATGGTGTACCCCACAGAAGGCTACAAGCGCGAGCTCCTTGCTCCAGGGCACATCTCGGCGGCACAAGCTCTCGTACATTAAAGAACACATGCAAAGAAAGAAAAACGTTTTTTTTAAACGGCTGGGCTGGGAAAAGGAAATCATAAAACGAATTTACAACGAAAAATAAAAATTTTTAGAGCTATATTTACGGCGCTATATGAATTTGTAGTTGGCGCCCACGGGCGCAGCAAAAAAGTGGCCCATATTTATAACGTGACTAGCCCCTATTTATCACGTGGTACTTGCGCTCTTTCGGAAGCTTTTTATGGTCTCGAAAAGTTACTTATTCATCTTCGTTTGCAGTGCAACAAAAAACAAAGATTAATAAGTAACTTTAGAGCCCAAATGAAGCTTTTGAAAAGCGCAAGCAGATCGTGATACACCTGTTCGCCGGTCAGATGACGGCGGCAGCGCCCCGAAGCAGACAAACTTGTGCGGCGGCGGTGACGGCGGCGTGGAGAAACGCGTTGAAGCGGCGGCGCACAACGCTCAGCGTGCGGCGGCGGCGACGCACATGTCTACCACGTGACCAGCGGCGGCTCCCGCGTCCGCCAACTACAAATTCGTTTTGCGCCGTAAATATAGCTCTAAAAGTTTCTTTCTTCATTGTAAATTCGTTTTATAACATACTCTTTCCATCTAGGCTGTTTAAAAAAATGTTCTTTCCTTTGCATGTGTCCTCTAAGGGCAGCTGTTAACGCTATGGGCTCGCGCTTCTAGCCTTCGCTGCGGTACAGCATAAGGTGAAACGGAGTATACTCGCAAGCCGTTCTCAATTACCGGAAAGTGCTGCCTCCAACAGAGTAGATACATATATTAAAAAACGAAAAAAAAACATTGGTCTTCTTATGCGATTCGGCAACGCCCTTCCATTCCATTTAATTTTCTTTTCTGGGGCCTGACAGCATTACAGAGAAGAGTGCGTTTTAACAAAAACACAAATATAGTTGAGTATATCAACGAAAATGACAAAAATATAAAAAAAGGCTAAGAAACACCAAACATATTAGTAACCGCAATTTTAAAACCAGCAGCATCAGTTATTAAGACTAAGGGCGCAAGGAGGCGATTCCACTCTATTAAGGTTTGGGGAAGAAAAAGAGCCTTAAATGAGTAGGTGTTACAATCGGGGACGCCTACCTTTAACTGGGGATTTGTACTTGATCATATGTAAAACCGCTGATATCATTTTTCTATTTTTTTCATGTCCTTCTGGCATATATTACCAACACACATTGAAGACAAACATAAGTGCACAGCAATTTGTTTATTTAATTGAGCAGTGATGCATTTAAAGGGTAACTCCGGTACATATTCTGAATTGTTTTATTATTGACTGCTTTTAGTGCAGGAAGTGTCCCTGATTCAAAAGGTGTAATTTATTTTTGACGACTTGTGTACTTCTGTAGATATCGGATCTCGAATTTTGTTCCGGAGGTCTATGGCGAAACCGCAACTACCGGCTTGACAAAATGGCAACCCTGGTGATCAGCTGTATGGCCATCGTGTGATGCAAAGTTCGCACCGCGGTACCGCAAAATGTACGACTGGCCTAATCGCAAGCGCAGTTCCGATCAGTCAGTGATGCTACGGTTGTTTATTGCTTTTTTTCGTGAATATCACATATCTGTTGCAAATATTATTACACATTGCTGGCCGAAAACCACGCTCGACGTGATGGTATTAAACGTACTGGCGTAATGAACTCAGTACCGGTGTCCACAGCACGTAGGGCTCAGAACAAGCCCCCACATATTTTCTGGGAAGAACTCAGTCGGTGTGCCAAGCGCGTTGGAGAAGCAAGCCCCCACATATTTTCTGCGAAGAAGGCTACAATGCTTGGTGGTGCTGCGAATGTGCGTTGGAGTAAGCTTGTTGTGACGAAGCTTATCGCTAGGCTTGCGCTACGCACACGGCGAGAAGGCTGAGCATGGATAGGAATAGACAAGGTGTGACTCGAAGTGTTCGTACGACAAGGATGCCAGTCCCTTGAGATTGTTGTACTTCGACACCATGATGCCCTTGAGCCAGCAGAGGGCAGTAATCTTTGTGCGCAATCTTTGGGTACAGTGTTCATAGAGAGTTGTAGTGGCAAGAGCGGCGGCCACCGCGTGAAGATTTTGCGCGTAGACGACACCGCAGCGCTGCTGTTCTGAGCCCTGGGAACTGTGGCAAGAGGCATGGAATAAAGAAGAACGAAGCGCCGGCGACACACGCGCTTCATGTTTAGAGCCCAGCATGATCATGGCCTCGTCTCGTCCTTCCTATTAGCGCCGAGATGTTTCGGTGGCGCCCTCTTATGGTTTCCCTCCGTGACGTCACGACTGGGATTTGCCTCGCCGTGACGTCACCAGTTGTTATTCTGGCTACTTACCATCGGGTGCGACGACGAGTTCGATGGTGTGTTTAAAAAGCACAGTAGAAGCTAGGAGCCATCGCAATCTGAAACTAACACCGTCAAAGTTGACAATCTGACAGTGCTCATATGCCCATGGTTTGGCCAATCGTGGAAAGCTGACCACAGCGACGCTTTTGGCCGCGCACATCGCTAATACTTCGTTTCAGCTTGGGTCCAGACGCAGCCGATGCTACAAGCGCGAGCTGCGGCTTCCAGCGGTCCCTGCCAAGCACACGCGCTCGTGCAGTACAGGCACTGTTCAGGGCCGCACGCTCGTGCTTGTCCAGCATCGGCTGCTCTGGATCCAAGCTGAAACGAAGTATCGATATGTTACAGGTAGGGTGCCTACATGTCTGTCTGTCTCAGGGTGAAGACATCCATTGTTACACTGAATGTTCAGCGCGTGACGCTCTCGCGCACTTGGTGCGTGACTTGGGCGCTAGAATGGCGTCTCTGCATTAGCCAAAGCTACGCGCTCGAGCTGATTGACACCGGATTGCGCGTACTTCAAAATGCATAAAAAAACGATTGGGCGTAAAAATGGCTGAGATGTCACCACTCAAGCAAAAGCGCGCGTGTGTAGTGAAGGCACTCTAGCTACAGGAATGTGCCCCCGTCAGCCTGGACGTCGGCGCTGCTCGGCGTGTACTACTGTGGTTCGACTGGAGCTTTTCGCGACGCAGAACAAGTGGTAATGTGAAAATTTGTAGGTTTTCCTTTGCACTAATGCCTCTGGAGTTGTGTGCTATCTTCTACCTTTATTATTCGCGTGTTTTTGATAGAGCTTATTAGATTAATATCGCCCCCCCCCTCTTCCCAGTACTGACAGGTCGTTCAGCATCGCTATCACTTGGGCTGCACGCTTAATAACTGCGAAATAAACCACGCGATACTGATATAACAAGGAAAAAATATACAAACAAATCTCAATAAATCTCTCACTTTTTGAATGGTGAGAAGGAACAATAAACTGGTGTATTGTTTTTTGTCATCGTGTTCGCTGTTGCGGGGACCAGGGTTGTGTAAGGTGCAAGGCGGAGCGCGTTTGGGAACGGCCAAGGTGCCACTGCAACTGGCGAACAAATAACAAATTGTTTTTTCTGGAAGACAGTCTATGAAGAAAAAATACCTCGATTGGGAGTACATGAAGCATTAAAATACGATAAGAACACAAACTTCAACAACCCTTAATATGAAAAAAAGTTTATTCTCAACTCACTGCTTTATGACTTCTCAAAAGTGGTAATACACTTCATCGACATACACAGCAAGCACATGACAGATATCCAGCGACATGGTATACGCAAAAAGACTACAAAATAGTCATAATATATTGCGGCATAGAATCCTAACCTCTTCGCCATTGACGATAGTGCACATAGTCCTGAAGGTAAGGCGCGGTTCAAAATGTTTCTCGCACACCGCTGATGTCTCGGCGAGGCGTATATCTTCTCGATTAAGACTTTTTCCCTACTGTAGTCTGCGCGACTCCTCCTTTGGTGCACGAAACAGCGACGGCTTACGATCGCTGGTGGCTGCCCTTGTTGACTGGGTAGCCCGACTTGCATCCCGGCGCGAAGCAGTGTGTGCGTCCGTCTTTTTCCTTTCATTTATAACCGTTACGGCAACGGAACGGGGAAGGCTCCCACCACTACCCCTCAAAGAAAAGTGCTACGGTGCTACGTTCGGGAGAAGCGTACCGCCTCAGCTTCGTCATCTTCTTCGATCATCGCATATCTGCCATCTGCCACAAATTCTCCTAGGGCACAGAACTCCAGCGCCACTCGCGGCATGTACGTTGACCGTCTTCACGCGGCTCATTGTAAGCGGGCGCCGCTCTTGCCACTACACCCTCTACAGGGTTGAAACATGGAGACGGCAGGCTCTTTAAATCGAACGGAAAATTCGGTTTCTTAACCTATCGCGCTACGACTTTGTGCAGCGTTGCCCACAGATGGTGCATTTTTTTTTGTAAAATTTGCAAAGAACAAATTTACCTGAGGAAAAAGTAAAAAAAAAAAGGCTTAGCTCCTATGGGAACGCAGCGACGCCACCGGTCTGCAGACAACACGGCGCCGTTTCGCATGGGAGACAAGAGATGGCGCAAGCGGTCGCGACGCCAACTGCCGCCAACGAACGAGCTGACGACGCCGAGAGCCGGCGTCTTTAGCAGACAAGAAACTGCAGTTCCTTGTTGCTACCGCGCCTTTTTTTGTTTCTGCAACTTTCGCCGCCCTGCGGAACGCGAGCCGCTTTTGAGTCGAAAGGATCGTCTGCTAAAGTGCCGGGCTCTCGGCGCCGTATGCTCCTTCGTTCGTTGGCGGCGTTCGTTGCGCCATCTCTTGTCTCACGTGCGAAACAGCGCCGTGTTGTTTCGCAGACCGGTGGCGTCGCTGCGTTTCCATAGGAGCTAAGCCTTTTTCTTTCTTTACTTTTTCCTCAGGTAAGTTCGTTCTTCGCAAATTTTACATAAAAAAATGCACCATCTGTGGGCAACGCTGCACAAAGTCGTAGCGCGATAGGTTAAGAAACCGAATTTTCCGGTCGATTTAAAGAGCCTGCCGTCTCCTTGTTTCACCCTGTAGAACACTGTACTTTGGGCAATACTCACCAACGACGGCCACTAAAACATACCATAACAAGCAGAAATAATTCCGCCGGGAAGGTTAAAACTCAATAGAGAAGCACAGCGAAAGAAGTGGCAGTACAAACAGCAACTTGCTTGATATTCGTACATAACATCGGGCCATAAGTTCGCCTGACAAACAGTAAACGCGCTTAATGCTTGTCGAGAAGCTGGTGATAGTATTTTAAATATCGGTTCTGGAGTAGATCGCGATTTTCCATTTGTGTACTATTTAAGCAGTGTTCGTATTTAGTATGCGTATATAAATGTCAGTCATTTAGTATGTTTCGACTGTTGACCGGAGTTACCATTTAAGAGGTTGCAACACCTGAAAAATAGCGGTTTTGGCTGTGGCAATTTTAGCTTCAAAAGTCGCAACGAACTGGGAATCGGAACGTGTGGATTAGAAATCGAATAAGCAGAAAGCAATAATTAGTAAAGAGACTACTCAGTTCCACTAGCTTTTTTCCTAGTACTCCACTGACAAAACCACAACTACAGTTAGAGTCCGCTGAATGAACAGATGCATTATAACTATGCTGAACATTTAAACAACACAATCGTTTTGAGAGTTCCTAGTATACGTAGAAGTATGCTGTTCTACAAACATAAGTCTTCAGTGAATGAATAAAAGGCAGCTGAAATGTGGTTTAGACAGACAACAAGAAAAATATAATCGCTAGGACATTGAACAAATAAATGCGGTTTCTTTTTTATTTGTGAGTCTATATTTGGTGTGTTTTGATTTGCACGAGTATGCATTTAACTCAAGATATGGATTTTAACGAATATCCACCACGCATTCATTCTCCTGCAAAGCGCATCGTTAGAGCGTACACCTGAGATAAAGGGACAGAGCTCGGCGACTTACGTAACCAGAAATAATGTTTTCACCCAAAGAACCAACTCATCGATATGAAATTCAACATGACGTTTCTCGGGCTCGTGTTATGTTCACTCTTAGGTCGTAGACATAATGATTTTGAGAAAACTTTGATTACTGTGATTGGTTCTGTGAGTGCCTTGTGGGAAAGTATATACGCTCATATACTTTTGTTTGTGTGTTTGACTTATATGCGATTGCTTTCGGTGAGTTTCTGCTGCGTCAGTATGTAGGCCTGCTGGCTGTTTTGGGGTTCCGCTAAATATCTAAATAAATAAATACATAAATACCTAGAACGATGAGCTTGATGGCGCTGGAGGTTATGGGAGATCCTTTCCGCGTCGCCTTGGTCACTTGGCACTTCCACGAGGCGTCGTCGTTTTCGAGCGTGGCGTTGACAATCTGCAGCGTGCAGTCGCCGTCTTCCGGCTCCACCTCAAAGTTGTATTTACCCGGAATGCGCCCGATGATGAGGTTGTCTTTCAGCCAAACACAGTCGCCGCGACGGTTGAGAACCTTGCACTGGAGATTGACATTCTCACTCAGGGTTCACCTCGGTGTCGCTGGGCATCACCTTAAACTCCTGAACGCTTTCCGCCGGGACTGCGACGAAGAGGTAACAGAGAAAACAGAAACGGCATTGGCGCTTACTCTCAGACAGTGTTACAGTAGAGTGTACACACCGATAGTGTATCGAGATGCTTTGAGTGGACGCGTTACATGCAAGACCTGAGTGGCCTCACCATCCGCGACTAGTAGCAAAAAGGCATGTGTTCGATAATATAACGACAACTAGAGTGGTGCGGAGCGCGAGACGGCTTACGCCGCTGTTAATTCGAAGTTTTCGAAGCCCATCAAGCACGCACCAGCGCATCATCATCGCGCAAATCCGTGGTTACTAATATTACCGTCCGTCCACTCTTTACGCCCAAAAATGTGCTGCCTGAACATTGATGCAATGAATCCTGCATGCAAATCGGTCACAGCCATGACACGTTTTGAGGCATTCGCAGCTTCAGAACTTCATATGGCAATGCGAGCTAAATAAGGACCCCCCACCCCTTTTTGTATTACCCTGAGTCTGGACACGACAGAATTGCCACATTCCTCATAATAAATAGTAAATTAATATAAGCACTCAACCTAAGAGCAGAATTAATGGGAGGACACTTGAGTCACTTTGCCGCCCAGAAATACCTGTTACGTCCTTATGTGTCTTTGGTGACCTTTTTTTCTTTTTAATTGAAAGTGCTCTCAAATATTTTTTGTTTGCCTTTTTTATTATATAATAATATTAACATTTATTTGGAATTCTTGAGTCACAGGATGAGTAGGCAAAGGTAAACAGACTTCACCTGACAAGGCCCCCCCAACCCTTATACATCGCACAGAAGAAAAAAAGGAAATGATAATAACACGAACAGACCAGCCGGTTGCAAGCATAGAAACATTTCATTTTCTATTTCATTTCTTTACCTTTAAAGGTCCTCTTTTCGAGGACATTACATAAGGGGGGGGGATCAATCACATATCAGTCAACGAAAGAAACAATGAAACAGCAACAATCAATGAAACAACAACTACTTCATCAACAAACACGCACTCAGTAATAATCCACCAGGGAACCAAAAATAGAAAGGCAAACAGGCAGTCATTATTCCCCTTGAAAATGCGAAACCAAGGAGGAACGGAAAGCGTCCGGGCATATTATTAAGGCGATGCACTCAGGTAGTACATTCCATTCAGAAATCGCTAGGGGAAAAAATGAGTTATTAAATGCGTTAGTGGATCCAGAGATGCGCTGCACACAGTTAGAGTTCGTTAATCTACGAGAGGATCGGGGAGGAGGTTGTAAAAGCATCGATCTAATGTCCGGATGATGGTGGAATATTTTGTGAAATAGGCAGAGACGCGAGCATTTACGGCGGGTAGCTAATGAAGTTAGGTTTAATTGAGACTTTAGAGCCGTAACGCTAGCAGTGTGATCGTATACAGAGAGTATGTAGCGAGCGGCACGATTTTGGATGGCTTCAAGTTGGGTGGTAAGATAGATTTGGTGAGGGCTCCAGATGGTGGCGGCGTACTCAAGTTTAGGTCGGACGAATGTCTGGTAGGCTAAAAGACGAAGATTCGGAGGAGCAGAGTGTAGGCAGCGTCGGATGTATCCCAAAGTTTTTGATGCGGCGAGTGAAATGGATTCGATGTGAGCGGCCCAGGATAAATCGGAGGTAAGGAGTACACCAAGGTACTTGTATGATGGGACGTCTTCAATGGGTTGGGTGCCAAGAGAATATATGCATGACGAAACAGAGCGCTTGCGAGTGAAACGTACGAGTTTGCACTTTGAATAATTAAGGCTCATCTGCCAGTCGGAACACCAATTCATTATGGTAGACAAGTCATTCTGAAGGAGCACGTGGTCGTCCGGAGAAGCAATTGGTCGGTATAATACACAGTCGTCTGCGAAAAGACGCACTTTGGAGGAAATGGAATGAGGGAGATCATTAATAAATATTAGAAAAAGGAGAGGGCCGAGGACCGACCCCTGTGGCACTCCCGATGTAACGTTGCATAAACCAGATTCGTGACTGTTCACAACTGAAAACTGTACTCGAGAAGAAAGAAAATTGTGAATCCACGAAATGACGCTATTGTTTATTTTGAGTGCAGAGAGCTTTGTTAGTAAGCGAAGATGCGGAACACGATCAAATGCTTTCGAAAAGTCTAGAAAAATTGCGTCGGTCTGATGATGAGATTCGAAGTTGGCATGAATTTCATGGGTAAACAGTGACAATTGGGTCTCGCAAGAAAAACCCCTACGAAAGCCATGTTGGTGGTCGAAAAAGAAGTGGTTCTGATCAAGATGAGACACCACATGAGAAAAAATTATATGCTCTAGAAGTTTGGATGGGATACAAGTTAACGATATAGGTCTGTAGTTAGAGGGTAATGATCGATCACCGTCCTTGAAGACCGGTATGACTTTTCCTACCTTCCAGTCCGGAGGAAGACGTCCCTCTGCCAATGACTGGGTATATAAGAGCGTGAGGTACTCGCTTGATATGTCTTTTGTGTTTATGAGGATTTTTGAAGAAATGTTGTCAGGTCCGGGGGATGATGAAACTTTGAGGCGATCTATAAGTCCGGCTACGCCGTCAGGGGAGATGATAATAGGTGCCATGGTGTTATAAGGAGCTGGATGGACAATAGGGATGTTCCAAGGGTTCTCGCAAGTAAAAACAGAAGCAAAGTACTCGTTCATTACTGAAGGGCAGGAAGCTTCAGGGACAGGGCAGCCGTTGGCATCAATCAAACAAATAGACCGGGAGTGGTCACTTGGAGAAATAAGGGTCCAGAATTTTTGGGGTTGGTTTGCATGAGGGTGGGTAGGTCTCTATTGAAATATTTGTCTTTTGCCGCTTTAATCTGGCGGGTATACTCTTTAAGGCAATCATAGTAGGAATCCCATGCTAGTGGAGACGGGTTCTGTTTAGCTTTCCTGAAAAGACGCTTTTTCTTATTCCCCAGAGACCTAATAACATTGTTGAACCAAGGATTACAGGCGTCACTGTGGATACGAATCAATGGCACAAAACGCTCAATAAGATCATACAATTTGTTCCTAAACAACAACCAGTTGCATTCGACCGTTCTTGTGGAGTGTTCGGCAAGAAATTGTACGTAATATGCAATTAGTTCTCGATTTATTTCCGCATAGTCAGCCCTATTGAAATCATGAATCATTTTTGAGACTTGTGTTTTCACAGTTTTGGGCTGTGTTAGGGTGACTTGCAATAACTTATGATCGCTGAAACCATTGCTATAGTCAATGGAGCAAACCAGATCGGGTGACGATGACAAAACAAGATCCAGGATATTGTTTAGCCGAGTCGGGGAATCGACCATTTGTGTTAGGTTGAAAGTTAAACATAATTCGAGGAATTTCCGCGATTCACTAGGGCCCTTAGACGAGAGACTTGACCAGCATATATCCGGAAAATTGAAATCACCAAACATTAAAAAGTTGGCATGAGGAAAGCGGTTTATTATCTCTAGCAAAGAAAAGTGCAGTTTAGTAGTGAAATTACCGTCACTGTTGGGTGGTCTGTAACATGCTATAAGTACAAGTTTGCTATACGCCGAGCAAATACAAACACAAACGAGTTCAAGGTCATGACACACATTTACGACAAAAGATGAAATGTGCTTCTTAATTGCGATGAGGACGCCACCACCGCGTTGCTGCGTTCTGTCGCATCTGAAGACCGAAAAATCTAAGTGACGGGGAAACAACTCGTCATCCCGAACATCAGGCGACAGCCAAGTTTCAGTAAGAACGACTATATCCGAGTCACTATCTTCGCAGTAAGCGCTTAACACGTCCCTCTTTTGTACGAGGCTGCGTATGTTCGTAAATACAACCGAGTAACCGGAAGTGGTTTCTATTTTGTTTGACTTTGAAGATTTTGCCGAACTGCGGTGACTTGATTTCGGAGGGAGTCAGGTGCGAGCCTCCATAACTGAATCAGTCGCGGCATCGTAAATGAAACACTTTCCGGCCATATACAATTTATTAAAACGAATTTTAAAGGGCACATTTTGGGGCTGGGCGTACAGAAAGAGCTTAGAGCGAGCCAAACGAACGGCTTCGGACAGGTCCGGCCGGACAGCAAAGTCACTACCCTTTAGCTTAGAACCAGAGCCCAGTATGCTCTCTTTATCCTTGAAACGTAAGAATTTCACAATAATTGGTCGATTCTTGTTTTGTGAAAAGCGCCCCAGCCTATGAGACCGCTCAATATTCGAAGGATCAAGTTCAATGCCAAGATGCTGTAAGCAGAAGTCAACCACTTTTTTTTCTGATTGGGACCAATTTTCAGATAGCGAGTCAGGTATACCGAAAAACAGGAGATTAGAGCGTCGAAGCCTGTTTTCTGCGTCGTCACATCTGGCCCTGATGTCGCTGAGCTCTGCTGGGACTGTGCTATGGTCTGTGACGAGAGTAGACTGGACGGGAGGAAGATTGGCCGAGGCAAAATTTTGCTCGAGAGCGGTAACTCTCTCCATCAGCTCTTTCACGCGTGAGTCAGTAGTGCTTTGCTCGATCCGAAGGGCTGAGATAGCGGTAAGCATGCTTGCCTGGCCAACCTCGATTCTGGTAATCGCTTCTAGAATAAGATCTAATTGAGAGACATCGTCAGGGCCTGGGTTCGTCTCGACGTCTCCCGACAAAATGAGAAGCATGTGCAACAAAGGGACGTAGTTCAAAGCAAAAATGTGCATGACAGTACGGAATCTCTTGTAAAACACAAAAAAGTCGTCGGGGCACGACATGACTAAAAGGCAAATATTGTCGCTACGACAACAGGTAGGATCAAAGTAGTAGCTAACCTGGATATGTGATTAAGATATATGCACATTAAACAGGGAAGCATGTTTTACGATCAAGTTACGGCCTTGAATACACAAAAATATAACTACCGTAAAATCCCGTATGGGCGCCCTCCCCCGAGAGATCGCCGATCCCGTTTTTCCTGAATAAATAAATATTGTAGCATATAAATTCCGATACACCAGCCCTGCCCCCTGATCCCCGTTGGACGTCAAGCGATGTCCGACGGGAATCGCGCATCAACGGCGCGATCGGCGGTACCGGTGTGTCCGAGACGAGAGTTCATAAGCGCATTCCCGCGTTTTTGTCTGCGATCTGCGCGCGATATTAGCCTCGCATAACGCACGCTAGTTGTTTTAGCATGTATATTGCATCGTGAAAATGCGGCACCTGCTGCGTTCGCAATTCGCGGTATCCGTTCCCGAGTTCGCAGCGGATTCCCGCGTTTTTGTCCGCGATATCGTTTTTCAGCTGTAAGTAACGGGCGCCAGTTGTTCCCGCGTGTGTATTGCATCGTGAAATGCGATTCCTGTTGCGTCTGCGATCTGCGGTATTTGTTTCTGTGACATGACGAGCTTGTAGCGTATTCGGGTGTTTTAGTCCGCGATCTGCGCGCGCGACATCGGTTTCCCGTGACAGGCAAGATTGTTACGGGTTCCCGCATCTTTATTGCACCACACAACTTGAATCTGCTGCGTCCGCAGATCAGCGGTGTCCGCCCCGTGAGATGCGAGTTCTCAGCATGTTTCTGCGAGTTCTTCGCACCGTGAAACGCGAATCTGCCGCGTCGGCCACTTGCAGTATCCTTTCCCGTGAGATAGGAGTTTCTGTAGCGCATCGCCGCGCGTTTATTGCATCGTGAAGCAACGCAGACATTTGCCGTGTCCGCGATCCACGGTATCAGTTCCCGCGTCACGTGGTTTGTGGCGGGTGCCCCGGCGCTTATCGCGCAGACTTTTGATAAAGTTTTGCTGTGGCATCCGCGGAAGATAGCCCACCCCATGTTTTTCACCATTTATCTCTTCATTTTGGGTGGGCGCCCTTACGGGATTTTACGGTAGGTGTATGGCTAGACGCTGCTCACAAAACTACAAATACAAATAAAGAATACAAAATACATACCATGCATACATACATGCATTCATACACTTATACAGAACAATTCAGGCGTCAAAAAGGTATTGTTTGATGGTCTTTTTAAATCTAGGCAATGATGTAGGAGAATTTTATATTTCAACCACACAGGGGTGTTAATTTAAGATTTCTGGTATTTTGTAGGATCATGCTTGTGATCCATAGTTTGTCCGTATTTTGGGTTTTATGTAAGTTTCATCCCGCAGATCATATTGGGTTGTCTTAGTATGATAAGTTTCACAAAATTTATTGGTTTATTGTTGTAGTAATAATATATTTCCATAGCTAGTTTTAGCGTATACAGCATTTTTATATCCACACTTTTATACTTTTTGAAGTATGGTGCTGAATGATCGGTGAAGTGAGCGCCTGCAATACCGCGAACTGTTTTTTTTCTGTATGCCTAATATCCTATCTAGATTCGTTTTAGTGGTGGTTCCCCAGACTAATAAGCAGTAATGTAGGTGCGATTGTATTAGACTCTAGTAGAACTGACATTTTAGCCAACTAGGGACGAGATCTTTTAGTTTGTACATGATGCCTGTGGATCGAGATATTTTAGAACGGACATGGTTTATATGGTGGGCCCAGCTTAGTGTTTCTTCGAAGAAAACCCCTGGGAATTTTAGGAAGGTCACTCGCTCCAGTTTCATGTTTTTAAACTTTATTTTAAAATTACTACCCAGTTGCTTAAGACCAGGTTTGAAAATAATGTATTTTGTTTTGTTAATGTTTAGTTCTAGTTTGTTGGCGTGAAGCCGTAGGTCAAGCTCGCGCAGCCATGCATTTAAAGCACCCTCGATTACATCTATATCTTTATTCGTAGACAACACATTAGTATCATCTGCGTAAAGTATATTGTCTGGAGTTTTACGTATATTTAATATATCATTAATATAAATAAGGAACCGTAATGGCCCTTGAATTGATGCTTGAGGTACGCCATACCTTATTTTTTATTGCTCAGATTCAAATATATTTATTTTTACATATTGTGACCTGTCAGAGAAATAGCTGCAAAGTAAATCCCAAGTTATTCCCCTTATACCATAATATGATAACTTTAATAAAAGAATGTCGTGTTCAATTGAATCAAACGCTTTGCGAAAGTCTAAGAAGATTCCTACAGTGTAAAGTTGATTTTCAATACTACTTATCAGCTTATCCTTAATAATTAACAATGCCTTCGTTTTCAACTTATTTTTCTGGAAACCGTATCGTTGTTTTACAAATAATTTTTCTTTCTGTCCAGTAATTTGAAAGTCAAAGTATATAAAATTTTATATAATATATAAAATTTGCCTCACCTGATTTAAAAGTATTTGTTTTGATTGCCGTTATTTGTCTACTGCCTCTCACACATAGTCCTGAAATCTATTTTTGTGTTGTGATGAATTCGTAGGCTAGGCGGGCTATACACTGTTTCACCTTATGTTGTACCGCAGAGAAGGCTAGAAGCACGAGCTCATAGCGTTGGCAGCTTATGCCGCCGAGATATGCCCCAGAGCAAGGAGCTCGCGCTTGTAGCCTTTCCTGCGGTACATCATAAGGTGAAATAGAGTATAGGCAGGCGCTGGTTAGGCCGATAATGCAGTTAAATGCAAAGGTGCAGGCGAGCTGTAAAATAATGACGAAAATAATCCTTAGAGAAGGGGAACAAGGGGGAAATTAAAGGGCAAACACAAATCTTCAAACACAGCTAGGTGACTGGAGCGCGACCGAAAAAATACGTCCGGTCCTGGTATCAAACCAGGGACCTCTCCATTTCCAGTGCAGTGCTCTACCAACTGCGCTAACCAGGAGTTAGACGTCAGTAGAGCAAAACGGTGTTTTCCAGCTGCTTGCAACTTTGCATTTAATTATATTATTGTCATAATCATAAAAATGCAAGCCGTTCAGTGGCAACTATACTTCGTTTCACCTTATGCTGTAACCGCAGCGAAGGCTAGAAGCGTGAGCTCATAGCGTTGGCAGCTGCTCTTAAGTCACGAGAGCTTGCGCCAGTGAGATGTGCTCCAGAGCAAGGAGCTCGCGCTTGTAGCCTTTCCTGCGGTACATCATAAGGTGAAACAGAGTATAATAAAACCCGTTTGATCTACTGACGTCTAACTCCCGGTTAGCTCAGTTAGTAGAGCGCTTAACTGAATATGAAGAGATTCCTGGTTCGATACCAGGACCAGGCGGATTTTTCGTTCGCGCACCAGCCACCTAGCTGTGTTATATTTGTGTTTGTCCTTTGTCCCCCTTGTCCCGCTTCTCCAGGAATCATTTTTGTCAGTACGATAGGCTTCGTCTTCCGTGATGGGCGCGTCCTGGAGTGTGCTCGCACATAGTTCACGATTTTAATTTGTAGATTAAAGTTTCAGACTTCCATAAACATTCGTCCAAAGTGCAAAGCTGTCTTTCTGGTGGCATATCCTGAAGCAAGCGTCTGGGTATCTTTGGACACGGTTGAACCGGTTACTAACGGGTCACAATCCAACAACTCGATAGCCATCTTTGCATAAAAATACCTTTTATTTACATCACATAGTACTCACTTTTAAATCTAGAAGATACAGTGCACAGGAGAAATAGATATGGAACCGATAGAAATGCTTGACTGAAACGCTTAAGCGAGGACATAACATTCCTATCAAAATACATGTTCAGGTTGAACAGACGACCCTCCAAGTTTCAATGATATTTTTACATGCCTTTCATTCTCTTCACTGCAGAACGCAAACTGACCCTGGAGATGAAAGGTGCGAGAAATATTTTGTTATCTTCCAAAAATGTAGCTGTTTGAACAGCAGTTTGCTGGAACATGCAATCAACGAATGTTTCATTTTATCTCTTAGTTTCACACCTGAATGCTTTCCATCCAACGTAGTAGCGTAGACAAACACCTACGCGGCGTTTTTTGTGTTCTTTGTGTTGAGCACTGGGACCCTAAGAAAACCTGGTCCACATTCCCAAAGGCTCAAAGCAAAGCCTGTCCAAGCCTCGAAGTGAGAAATTCAATCCATCGCCAGATAAGCTCGCAGACAACGAATACAATTTTAAAAGTAAGCTAAGCCGTGTGAAAAATGTTTATGTAGTGTATATATTTTCTTAAACGAAAGTAAAAATGATAAAAACGATAAATAAATATTACGCTAAATATGCAAACAACGTTTGCGTTGTTTTATTAATGTTTTATTTTTTTATTTTTTATTTGCCAAGACGATGTCCGAAAACGCGCTCCAGGCTCGCTTTGGCAATGCCTACGGAGTGCAACTACAGATCATAGCGACACAACTTTCCACAATACCTTAAGTGCCGTAAAAAAATCGAGCACTATCGTCTTGTTGCCTGAGATATTTTTGGGTTAAGGGCACTTCGTATGAGCTTTAGAATAAACCAACACAATATGGCGAGCAAGTATTCATCATGAACACGCCAGTTTCAATTGTTTCAATTTGTTGATATATTTTGACGCAGAACCACTTCTTTCTCTGCGTTTGGGAGGGGATGCAAAGTTGGGAGCTCGATGTCACAAAAACTTGGCCATGGAAGTGACGTCACCCTGAACGCCGGAGCATCGCGCGCCGCCTGCTGCCAAGAACTACGGAGTGCGAACGCGCGTCCATCCTTATCTGCTGGCTTGATGGCTTGCATGTTTCAACGCGACGCGCTCATGTCTGATTAAAACGGTGATAGACGCCGCTCCAGCAGCCGTGATTCCACAATCTTCGCTGATAACAATCTTTGTTTATACTTTTTCAGTCAGGGGTGGAGAGGGAAAAGTTACCACCTTCACTTGACTAGGCCCCACCCCCTTGTACATCGCTCAGCACTGCAGTGTAATAGCAAATACATACAGAGGGAAAAAATTGGTCCGAGCATAGGTTTCCTGTGCTGCATAAACTGCCGAAGAACTGAGGCCGCAGCCGTAAAAACGTCCATAGGCTCCTGCCTCACGATGATGTCGGGTGCGTAAGAGGCGAATGCCCGTGGCTTGGAGTCCGGTAGACGCATATGGGCAGCTCCCCTAGCCGCCATCTCCGAGGCGCATATGCGGGATTGCGTGCTTCGCCGAGTTAAGCTAGTGATTCGCGTTAACTACCCGTGCCGCAGAGCACGCGAGCTCGGCCGCTGTCCAGAGCCATCATTGAATTGGAGTCTGCGGCTCTTCCCTTTGTATCGGGTGATCAACAGTAATGGATACTGGATCTAGCTATAGTCAGTCGCGCCTCCCGCGACTGAGCGAAGATTGTGGAATCAGGGTTGCCGGAGCGGTTTCTATCGCCGTTTCAATCAGACAGGAGCGCGTCACGTTGAATTAAATAAAATGCAATCCAGCAGACAAGCAAGGACACACGCGCAATGTGCGGTTCTCGGCAGCAGGCGATGCGCCGTCCGGGACCGCGGCGATGCAATTCGGTAGGCGCTCGTGTTATCCCTGTGGTGTCCCTTCTGTGACCAACCTTTTGTGACATCGACCTCCCAACTTTGCACCCTCTTCCAAGAGCAGAGAAGTACATAGTTCTGCGTCAAAAAATGGCGGGTGCATTGGTTGACTATGCTGCATTCTTAGAATATTTATGCATCCTCATCTGAACTGCGGCCTCATCTCAAGTAGTACGTACTCATTTCAACTGCGGCCTCATCTGAAGGAACGTCCGAGGGCTCCTTGCCGCATGATGATGTGGAGTGCGCAAAGAAGCGAATTGTCCTTGCATTCGCTGCTTGCGGCTCTCGACAGCGGCTCTGGACAGCGGCCCAGCGGCCGAGCTCGCGTGCTCTGCGCCATGGGCGGTTCACACCACTCTCTCGCGCGACTCGGTGAATCTTTAAAAATAATCGTACGCAATTCTGCTTATGCGCCTTGGAGATGGCAGTGTGCGGTGCAGCACATTCGCCTCTATCGTATTCCAATCCAAGGGAATTCGCGTATTGTGTACCCTACATCGTCATGCAGCAGAAGCCCGTGGATGTCTATTCAGTTAAGGCAGTAGTTCTACGGAAATTTGTGCAGCATAGTACACATATCCACCGACCAATTTGTTTTGTTCTTGTTATAAGCAGGTGCAGATAGCTGTGTCAGCCCAGACGTTTGCCTATCTGCACTCAGAGTAAATCCAGTTCCTTCGTTTTAATTGACTGTAGGTTCATGTGGTACTCTTTTGCTTGTTACCTTGTTATTTCTGTGCGCAGCCTTCGGGCATCTATCTTGTTGTTCCTAATTGCTTTGTTTTTATATTTTTGATGGTGGTTGCTGTGGCTGATTTTTATGTGTTTCTTCAATAAACTTTCAGTTGTACATCAGCTCTCGTTCCGTCCACTGCTTCTACTCATATTTGTGTTTGTTGCGCTGTTTTCTCAATTTAGCCAAGGAAGACGTAGGCTTCCATCATAGTATAAGCTTAGGGGTGAACGGAGTACAGATCTACCTCCAGAGTATCGCATTCGATAGCGACCGCTCTGACTGTTGTATTTTAGCTTTGATCACCATTGTGGCACCGAAAGAGATACGGTGGAAATGGATGCCAATACCCGTCTACCAAGCGGACGTGCAACGAATTACCCCCGAAGTTAGGAGGCTCTCAGGTCGGGACGCGCTACCTGAAATCACCGGTGAGATACGGCTGTATGAAAGCAATATTAATTGTGCCGCAAAACCTTGTCAACTAACTTTTTATGAAAGCATCAACCTCTCGTGATTCTGTACTAATCTCCAGTAAACGTTCTTACAAAAAGAGCCCTTTCTGTTTGTTTTTACGCAACAATATGCATTTCTAAATGCTCATGTTAACCACACTACAAAAAAAAAAAAAAAGACTGAGTCGCCATTCTCGCGTTATCGAGGCTGGGAGTCTCGGTACATTTTAGACTTGCATATTTTGTGACTCTTGTTGGTACAAACCGGAAGGGCATGACATTTGGTAAAGCAGGACCCTTTCAACTATCTCTAGTTCGTACATCAGCTGCCAGGTGACGTCTTTACGTGAAAAAGGTCCATTAGGCATCGTCATATGCGCACTATCATAGTGTTCGTCATGTTTCCGTTCGTGCTCTATCATCCCTGAATCATAATCAGAAAATATCCAGTCACTTGCGCTTTTGACGCTGCTTGATTGGTCCTATTAATTCGCAGCCTGGACAGCGTCTGGACTTATGCTGAAGCGAGGTATATATCTTTCCTATAATCTACTTTTGCGCGCTGCCATCTCTATCTACTGGGCTGTGGAAAGCGTTCTCAGCATGCACAGTGGGTCTCCTGTGCGGAATATCAGACAGCACGTATCCCTCCACAGCCAGTGACTCGGCATTTATTGTATGGGTGATAATCACGTCGAAAAGATGTATACATTTTAGGGGCGAAGCTCCTTAAGGCGATGAGTCTGTCCCTCCTTTGTGGGTATGTAGCCACTTCGAGGTTTAGTTTATGAATGGCTCAAGAGATGCAAAGTCGATAAATAAATAAAAAAGACCGGCGCCGGCTGGGATTCGAACCGTTGACCCTTTGATCAGCGGCAGACGCGCTAACCACAGAGCTATGAAGGCAGTCATTCACCGCACTCTAAACATTTGTTTATATCTTTACCATAGGACGCGCTTTGCAGCGCTGTCATAGCTACGGGTGCGCGCGCGTTCCATGCACGAGAGCTCATGTTATAAAAGGCACTCGCTCTTGGCGCTGCTCGTAGTTTAGCTGGATGGAGGCAGTAGACAAGGCTGCGGAGCGGAGAGCGCGCAAGGCGGCGGCAGCGCGCGCTCGCAGACAGAATCCAGCCGTGCGAGAGCGAGAGGCCGAAGCATGTCGTCAGGCTGCGCGTCGACGCCGCCAAGATCCGGCCGTGCGAGAGCGGGAAGCCGAATCGCGTCGTCAGTCTGCTCGGATAAAACTTGATTTGTATACACACACACACAGTGTTTCTCACGTCTTTACATGGCGATGAGTGGGCGAATTAACGGAAGAATCGCTGGTTTACCGACGATTCACTCCGGAGCTTCGCCCACTCATCATCATTCACCACGTGGATATGCTGTGATTTTTTTCTTCTTTAGCCGGAACACATTGCTAATTGGACCACCCGCGAGACTGATAATTTTTTTCCCCTTCGAAGTCAAGATTTCTTCTATTGTTTTCTTTTTTTATCGTAACAGCGACGATATCCAATATTGGAATCGCGCGCACGTTACCTGGGCATTAGGTAATCATACGCCAGTGTCCTCTATTGGTCAAAATACACCAGAATTTCCACCGATCTTTTGTTCAAAAGCCAATATTTACCCTGAAAAGCAAATAATATTAGGAGCACGCGAAGAACGCAAAGAAACGTCTTTGAATTTGAAGAAATATAAACTCCGTAAACAAGAACCCTACTGATTGTGCTTGTTGTGGCACATTTTAAGATAAAACAGAGCATTTTCCATGCTATAGAAGATTTTTTTTGTGTTGGAAGTATTTTAACACAGGATGTGTTTGATCTGCCATTTTTAGCATTTTTTTAGCATTAAAAACCCTAACGTTCATTTGTAACGTTACGTTCACCGTTACACGTAGTATAAAACTATACTATATATAGAGGCGCATTGGCAGTGACCTGCCTAATTCAGGTTGCCGAATGAAATTGTGTAGAAAACATCTCCTCAGGCTGGCAGGGAACACTGGTCCCCTTGCTCAGTAGTGCAACACTCTACCATTTGCACCACCAAGGTTGCTTGCTTGCGTATCGCCACAATCGCTATGTGTTCGTATTGCTACAAAAGGTTACACAAGCTTGATCTTGGGCGCAAAGCACCGGAGAGTAGTGCTGCGGAGTTGCCACTTAGGAATTAAAATAATTACGGAATCATTCCGTGTTTTCGCGACCCCCAAATGGAATGGAAATGGAATGCTGGCAGCGCTGGGAGGAATGGAATGGGAATGAATTTGGATACATTTTGCCCCGAATGGACTGGTAAGGGCATGGTTTCGGTTTTTATGCGAGCTGTATCGATTATTATCTAGGGCTTACGGTCTGATGCCGCAATACGCTAGCGCATGGTAATTGGCTCTTGAAACAGCATCATTGCGTTAGAGGTGACTGACGACTTGATTGCATTATTGGCTTATGCTCCTTCGAGGATGAAAACGGCACGCCCTCATTAAAGCAACCAAAACTAAATAGTTGTAGGCAGAAAATGTGTCGTTCCTGGCTCCGGGGGACACCACAAAGCGGCTGTTGTGATCATGCGCGATTCGCATATAGCTCTTAATCAGGGCGTCGAACCGAACCCGAACCGAAAACCGGAGCAAAAGTGGTATTTTTAACTAAACCGGAAGAAGACTGAAACAAAAATCAAACATTTGATACTGAACCCGAACCGGAACGGAACGTTAATTTCATGTGGCTGTTACCGGTTCATTGAAAATGGTATGGCGCAATAAAATGTGAGCCGCGCCTTCTTGCTCGTGGCGAAGCCAAGCCAATTAAGTATCCGCGACGGTGGCGTCAGTGGCTCAGGTTTGGTTAAACAAGCGGCAGCGACGACATGGCGACTGCTCCAGAATTAATGATACAAAAAGGTATATTTCCCGTCTATGCGCAGCTCGAATTGGCGTCGGTGAGGAGGCGTACACTTCTATACTTTTTCTTCACCTTACCATGAACCGCTAAAGGACGCTACGTGCCACCGGAGCCAATTCATAGCTTGGAGGGTCTCACGCGCCCTTCCGTTTGTGCTGAGTGACGCGGAACCGCGAATTCACGAGACAAGCTACAAACTATGAATTGGCTGGTGCAGGTCGTGGCGTCCATCGCTGTGAAACTGAATATATCTGCCTATGCCGAAATACTATAGAGCTATTCTTTCTGTGCGTGTGTATGTTCTTTCCTTGCTCCGAAGCAATACTCCTCAAGGAAGGAGAAAGCAAACATAAACATAAAATAAAACGCTGGATGACAGTCGATAATGGGACTGAGATTCCTAAGAAAAGTGCAGCATGTAAATTACAGGAGGACACTTAAGACTGCTTACGTGTAGAAAGGAGAAAGCATTCTAGTCCCGCGAGTGAAATGCTTTAGTGTAATGTTTGTACACGTATTAAAGTTTAGGACGACGTCCTAGTGATCGACGCCAAGTACGGCGACTAGGACAACCTCTAGACTGACATCGAGGACGACGTCAAGGATGGCGTCTATGTCGACGCCGAGGACGACTTCTCGGACGACGTCAAGCACGGTTTTTTTCGACGTCGAGGACGACGTCTAGGACGACGTCTAGGACGACCTCAAGGACTACGCCAAGAACGGCGTTGTCATTAAGCATACGATGGAGCGGCCGCCTGAATGGTCACGTAAACATTTTGGTACCTTTTGTGTCGCCGACGTGTTTTCGCTCAAGGACTTTGAAGGTCGACTGAACGATGAAACATATAACGCTTTCGCCTTAATAAAAATAAAACAAAGTTGACGGCTGTCGGCTTCTGTATTGCTCTGCCGGGATCTGGAGGAACCAAGAGGCGATCGCCATGACGAGCGCGACACTTCGGCGCCGGTCGCCAGTCGCCGAGTGCCCTGAACGCTGCTTGAAGAACCTCTTTTTGGGGTTGCATTTTCAAGAAGCGTCAGTCGCCCGTTGTATTTTTTGTCCTTTTTTGTTCAGTTTTAATCGTCTTTTGATGGGCCTTCGCTGTCGTTCTCCTCTTCATCTCAATCGTTGAAGCAAGTTGTTCGTGCGTGCGGCATGGGTAGTTTGCCGTTTCGAGCTGGATGAGCGTCGTACCGGCGTGCGATCGTGGACAAGTACTGGGTTAGCCCGTAAAAACCCTAGTCTAGCAGCCCTACTCCAATGGCTAAATTTCTCGTTTTCCCTGGCTGACAATTTTCAAGGTGCGTGCTGACTGATTGACTTCATATGTGGGTACTGTACTGTCGCAGTTTCCAAGCACGTGCATAACCACGTAATTTTCATAAAACGGTGTTTGCGTTAAAAAGTATAAATGACAAAACAAAATTAAGCATATATTTGTCCTGCAGTTCTCGCTTCGGCAGTACGGCTTCTGATGACCTTTTTTTTTAAAGCATATGACCGCGTGGTGAACTCGACTTTTCATTTCAATGGCCGATAGGTGAGGTACATATATATATATATATATATATATATATATATATATATATATATATATATATATATATATATATATATATATATATATATATGTTTTTTGTTTTTTTTAAGAATAGTTTTGAACTGGCTCACGCTTGGTGGCTGCAGTGACGCCAAGTGCCACAAAGCGCTTTGTGCGACCACCCTTCGTCTCCGAAGAATCAGGGCTTTGAGGGACTTTTTGCATACTTTTTCAGTTATCTCCGCTTATATTATCGTCAGCAGCTTTAGGCGGAATTTTTTTAGTAACACAATGCGGCTGGCAATGGCCTGTTTTCTTGTGTGTTTTTTTTCGTGTAGTAGTCAGAGGAATGGAATTTAGCCATTACAGGAGGGGGTCAATGTCCCCATTCCGAGGAGTTGAAAGTAAAGGAATAATCTCCAGCTCTAGTTTTCCGGAATGGCATTAGAACGGAATGGGGGACCAATTCGCAACACCGCCATGGAGCACGAAATGTGTGGAGCTCAAGTCAGAGACTTCGTGTATGGTTTGCCAGTGATGGCTGATGTGATCGGGCCGGGCCTAGAGCATACCACACGCACCATGTGTGGTTTGCACTCAAGTCATTACCTGTTCATCGGTCTTTGTCATCATGATCAAGCCAGTGTTCATTATTTTCATTGTTTTTTTCTTGTTTTATTTTTTAGTATTAATCAACAACTTTTTATTAGTATCGCGTCGATCCTTCTCAGAGGGGCAATACTGCCGGGAACGTCAAGACCGCGCAAGGCTCAACTGGCTGTTTGCCAGCGACACTCGCCCCTTGCTCAAGAGCCGTGGCCGGAAGCTGATAACGCAGTTACCAAAAGATTCAAGATAAATTATGACAGGTATTGTCTCGTGTATGAACCACTCCGCAGCGCATCTGGCTCTCCCTTGTCATTATGCTTCGAGGATAGGTCTGCTATTGGACGCGGCTTCAACAAAACGTGTGCTTGCTATATATACATGACATATATGTTTTTCACTAAGCTAAGGACAGCCTTGGTGTTTAGAAATCGTATAGTACCGATGATCACAAAACTCAGGATGCTCCACGAGGCATACAAGAATCTTCTTTGAAACAGACTGTGGACAGCGTGACGAGATCAAAGAAATCGCTCCTCGCAGAAACATTCCACCTCCAAAAAATATTTAGTTTTGCCAATCTCTAATAATGTGCTTATAACCTTTTTAGTATTGGTCATTTTTTTCCAGTACGCCAAACAGAAAACTTGTTGCCATGTAGAAAACTTCTAGCATGCTTTGTGAAGTATACTTATTAATTTAAAAGACACTGATCTGTGAGCTCATAGTTAATTGATGTCTGCATGCGGCCAACGAAGGATATTTTGTTTTCTCGAATTACACTCCTGCGGCCAACGAAGGATATTTTTTTTTCTCGAATTACACTCCTCGAGACCCGTTGCTATGCAAAGGGGCACCCCGGCCTCGCACCCTGGGACACTGTTTTCAAGCTACCTTCAGATAAAGTGAGTAATTTCTTACTCACTTTATCACTAAATTACATTATTACTAATTTTTTAAATATCGGTGTTTTTTATAAAGAGCGAGGGCGAACGACGTAGATTCTCATTTCTGCAACCAAAGAGTGGCAAACCCAGACAGAAGTCCCTTGAACAAAACTTTACACATGCCGTTCACAGGTGTTATTACGAGACAAAACATTGCTATACACGTAAAAATTAACTTAAATGACCATTCGGGAGAGGCAGGGAGCAAATCGAAACTGAAACCTTCATGGGAGAGCGCCCGAGTATAACGGGGCGTGGCGCTCGAAGGTTTAATGATATAGATAGCAATAAAATTAGACTTACGTACTATCAGCATTAGTTTTTTTTGTGTTATGTTTAATGCCCTTATTGAAGAAAGATGTAATTAGCCAAAAGCGTTGGATTGATATTCATTAGATTCATTTCTCTGTAGATAGTGCCAACGTCAGGAAAATACTGTGATCAAGGAGAAAACAACACTAAGCAGGACATTATTATATATTTGAAAAAAAAAAAACATGTACAACTCTTGAAATAACGGTGTTAGAAGAGAATTACAAAAATGATATGTTTAGGTCGCCTATTACACGGTAACTTCAACAGAACGCTCTATTTTCACGGGCATCTTGATGTATTCCTGAAGAAACATATGTGAAAGTAAAGTTACTGTTATTGAATTAACTCTATAGTTAATATCAAAATATTTGTAAGTGAATTATTGAAGCCAAATAAACATGTTCTGATTCGTAAAACGTCCACTTGTTTATGGTTTAGGAAGTAATAGCATATCGTGTTGGACAGTTTTACGAAGACATGAAATGACTTTGGCAGTATAGCTAAACGGTCTTCGCAATATAATCTGGTGCTTGACCCCATGGTGCGAGCAATATATGCCTGCTGCCTCGAGGTTGTACATATTGAAAATCTGAGCAGTTTCACTCGCTTACTGCTAAATCGAAAAATACGCTTCACGCAGTTTTTTTTTCAATTTTTTTTTCTGGGGGGGGGGGGGAGAATATAAGGGGCCACTTCTACCACTTCCATCGGATGTAGGTTTATGTTAGTATCAAGGGTGAATCGTAAAGCTAATCCTGCTACCAAAAATTAATTAGTGTAAGGTACGGGGAAACTATAAAACGAAATTCTAAGGTAAAATTGAAACGCGGATAAAACGTTCAGGTCGCTTTTATGATAGTCGCAAGCGCCACAAAAACCCGTTTCAAAGGAATCAAATAAAAAGTATGTTTCATACGTATTCTGCGAATTTTTTTTTCATTTGTATGCAACAATATTGTTTCCTAACGTTAAACTCTTGTTAGACTCTGTTCATGTATACCTGGTTTGCTAATAAAGCCGCGTGAAAACATATATCTTTGATTTTGCTAAATGTTCGAAATAAAAATCCGCTTCACATTGCAGTCTCCTGAATAATTTCTTACTTAAGTTTAATATTTCTCAGATAATTAAAATATTCAACACGTATTTATGTAGAAGTCTTCTGTCATGCACTTTTTCATACAACCATGTCATAATGTTAGTATTTTTCAGTATGCGTAGTTCGTGTTTTATGCAGTGTTCTTTTCCACGTAAGCCTTGTGTAAAATAACAACATATGGCACAATTCTTATTCGGCTAAATATTTCACATCTGAGTCTTCTGATTGCATTACTGTTAATCACAATGGTAAAAACATTTAAATTTTTATCACCTTGCAAGATTTAAGAAAAAATCGCAGTTATTCATGTGCGATGTAACGCTATTTAATTTTGAAACTTCAATAATGCAAAAATTGGGAAATGCACATGTGACGCTGTGACAAGCACTCGTAATATCTGTGGAGAGATGAGCACGTATTAACGAAATTTCGTTGTATTATACTTTTGAAGCAATAAGTACTTGCCAAGTATTAAAGTAATATATTTGGCCTCAAACTGCACTAAATAATTTATAACATGTCGTGGATAGGAACGGATGCGTACTAAGTGCAATACAGAGCGATCTCCGGTTTCTCGAGTATTTGTTTTTTCTCTTAAAGTTACTTTAAACCTTTCGGGTACTAGAATCTGCTATTAATATATGCGCCAAAATATGTGGTAACAATTTTCCGTCTGTTGGTAACAATTTGACATCAGTTCGTATTCTTGCCTTAGGAAATTAAAAAAGAGCCTTCATCTTATTGGCGTTAGCAGTATCAAACAACGCACGTTGTAAGTGTTAGGAAAAAAAATCGGATTACGCATGTGGCACTCCGCGTGATCAAAATTATGTTTCTTATTTTTGGCTATGTACGAAATGCTCCCAAATTGCGCTTTCAAATCTAGACCAAGAAGAAATTATTATTATATCTAATGCTCCAAGAACATATATATTATTTTGCACACCAGAAGACTTACCCGTTTTCTTCTCATTAGATGATCTCGTGTAAGGAAGACCGAAAACGACCAAGGACAAGCACAATGTTAAGGTCCGCATGCTGGCGCGACTCGAAAGCGTCTGCATGGCAGGTCGCTATGACGACACTTGAACGGCCGCTTACTTATCTAGGAAATGGTATGTGACATGGTGCCTTACGGCGAAAGTACCTCTACGATAACACGAGCCAGGAAAATGCGGCTTATCGATTTGCGATAAGAGCGGTGATCTTTGATTCTGGCACCTGGCACGTATTTCCCTCTCCCCTTCCTTTTATATCAACGTTTATTATTGCCTCTTCCTACCCTGGAACAAGATGGTCGCTGCACCTACACTGGCCTTTGGACACTCGTGTAGCTTAAAGAAGTATAAATTGCACAATGTTGCGGCTTTCATACGCATAGCCGGCATTTTCTGGAATGTCATGCTCCGCCTTAAACTTCTTACTGAGAACAACAAGGCGACTTTCAAATTTTGCTCTTACTTTTTGCGATCTTGGAAAATGTGTCAAAAACAATAGGGCCAAAAGTACTGATCCACATATGTGGTTACATGACCTTGATTAAAAATGAACAATAGATCATTGTCAAGATTCAGTGCAATATCATGAGTCAAAAATCAGTTTCACTTTCAGCAACCCCATGGGGGTCATGAAACGAGATTTGATCGTGTAACGTAACATTTTCCCACCAATGGCAGTTAAAATTTTTTCTTATATCAATTTATAATTTTTTTTTATTTTTTCGGATTGATGGTGTGAATGTATGAAGCGACTTACAAAGCGGCGACCCATAAGCGCATTGGATAAAGTTACGCCATCAAAAGGCTTGCAGCCAAGCTCGTGCCGATCAACCCATGAAGAGATTGAACCACACTCCCAAATAAGTGCTTAAGCAGTCGTTGTATCTAGTTGGTGCGTCGTGTTCTACTGACTTCTTGAACGTACATATCTTATATGTCGTCCACTGAGGAGTATCTGCAACTTTCTTCATCAGCCTCAAGAAGGTCGACATCTGATTGGCGCAGATGCCATACACTGGGATGATGATAGTGATAACATTTTCCTGACTGAATTTTGAGAGGGTATATTACACAGAAAAAATATCACACCATCGGCGCGTTGCTTACAGGCAGAAAAAAATAAAGAAATGCAGGATGTTCGAGGCTTTGTAGGTACACTGAAGAGAAATATTGAATCTCCTTAATTCGTATCCTCATCTATAGCTTAAGATTTATTCACAGAACACTGGAATTGCTTCATCCATTGTCGACATGCTGTCGTGCGACGCGTTTATCCGTTCAAAATTAAAACATGCCACCTCCGTCTGGAATCCTTACTAATCGGGTCTTCCGAATCAAAGAACTCACAAACCTGCAAAATAGTCGTCTTACCCACTAATAATATTTCTTTCAGTTAATTTATTACAAAGTTCACGATATCTTCATTTTTACAGCTTAATAAAATAATCTCATAGCCCCTGCCTTCTACCGAAAACGCAACACCCTTCTCCCCAACTCGCACAATAAAACTATATATCATAACCACCTTTCGGAGTACCTTTTCGCATTAGCAATGCCTGTCCCGACAAAACCGATGCGCGGGCCTGACGTCACGCCTTAGCTGCGTGTACGCTGCTGTCGGACCGGCGCATGAACCCGGTTTCTGCGAACACGCACTACTAACACCCGGAGCGGCCGGACGGTGACCTGGTTGAAACAGCGCGTCGGTCGATCCACAGTCATAACCGTTTTAAGTTTTGTTTTCGCACGCTGGTTACACGTTGGATAAGTTTTACCAGGGGGGATCGGTGGCCGAGTGGTCTAGCGCACACCAGCTCGGAGCACGTGGAGCGAAAGCTCGCGCTGCAGAACCCAGGATACTGGGTTCAATTCCCGTCCCTGCCCGTTTCGATCTGGATGAGCATCGTACCGGCGTGCGGTCGTGTATCACTACTGCGTGGTGCACGTTAAAGACCCCAGGCTAGCGGTTTATACTGCACTGGCTAAATTGCTCATCTACAGCTGGGAGACTCGTCGCCCTTGGAGGCAGACCAAGTTCTAGGCTGTATAAACATACACATAACCCAATTTTTTTAAGTTTTACCAAGTGTATGCGATTATCCGCTGTTTACTTTTGTTTCTTCTTGCCCACACATACACAAATAAATCGGGCCCTGAAGCAGAGTATTTTAGGTGCTAGTCAAAACAACTACATCATAAGCTATTCTCAACAGAACTGTAGTGAATCGCAATGTATTGCATCTTGTGGGGAGTGGATATATATATTTCAGTATTTGTTGGCCATCAGGTACATGTTTCGGACATTCTGCGTTTCTCCCGACTAGCCTGAGCCGAATAAGCAAAGTGAAATGAAAATTAAATTGTACTCCAACTGCTTTCCTAGCTACTTGACCAGCTGACGAGTACGTTACAAGCAGACACCTGTTTGTCCTCAAAGGAAAACGAGTAACACTAGGTTAACACCCTCACCGAAAATGACGGAATGTGAAGGTTTTTATTTGGCGTTACTTTTTTTAAAAATCTAGACTCAAACTGATTTAAACTGTCGTGGCAGCTACAACCGCAGTCAGATATCAACTACGTTCCACGATTTTAGGTATATTAGAAAATACTCAGCGGTTATTATATCGCAAAACCTAACTTAATTCGAAAAAAAAAACGAATTTGAATAGCGCTAGATATGAAAACTCGACCGAGGTTTCATTTAATCCTGGGACACGTTTTCCAAATATTTTACACTCCCACTTTGTTTTTAAGTAACGGAAAATTTATTTCCACACACTATTACAAGAATGGAGACAACCATCTTGCGACAATCATCGAACACGTCTCCCATTCGGTGCAGCTCCATTTTCAGCTTTCCTCTTGGACATGTCTTTTTCATAGACATGCACTCGCCTTATCCTAGCGTCCCTCTGTCTCGGGAAGTTAAACTCAATTGCCATCTGCGTTAACGACAGGGGCATGGTAGGTTGAGCCACACTTTTCAATGAACAGAAGAAAAGCTTCGTAGTACTTTCAGCCTAAGGGTGCCCGGATTTTGGAATGATTAGCAGCAATGACAATATTGTCTGCATGGCTGGCCGTGTTACAAGATAACACGGATATGTAAAAAGGAGCCTTCCGCATATCTGGGTACCTATCGTTCAACCGGCATATCTATCTGGAGAGAGCACGTCTTTGTACATCTGAGTGCATTCACTCGACAATGCTTTTTCTGGAAAATTAAGTTATCGCAAAGGTCTTACTTGTCTTAACGTTGTCTACGAAAATACTTTTTTTTCTAGACTCGTGAACTTATGTTGTCTGTCTAGCCTATGGGGTTTCCAAAACCAGCCTCGCAGGCCAGCTTCGGCCAGCGGAGGTGTTCCCTGCCGGCTCGAGGACGGTTGTAATCCTTCCAGTAAAGCACAACCCACCGCTATCAACGGTAAAAAAAAAATGACCGCATCTTTACGTGGTGAACGATGTTGATTGGGGCGAAGCGGCGTCTGCTCTGTTTACATCCATGTCAGAAAGAGAATGCGTGGTATGAACCGTGGTTATATACGCATTAGAGCATTTGACCGCAGCGCCCTCTCGTCTATAAACGTTAAACGAATGCATGCAAAGTTTAACGCGATTATATACGCATTTGACCGCAGCGCCCTCTCCTGTATAGACGTTGAGCGGCTAAATGCAACGTTTCATCCATGACATCCCCAGCTCTTGAGTTACTACAACATCTCAGAGCCCCCTACTCGTCCCGCAGTCGTGGCAGAGTGGTTAAGCCGATGGACTAGAAATCCATTGGGGTCTCCCGCACAGGTTCGAATCCTGTCGGCTGCGCAAACATTTTTTTTTTTTTGATGTGAGTACGGACGCCGGCCGACCGGACGGACGGATGGACGGACAAGGCTAGACCCTAAGGTGCTTCGCCGATCGATCGGTACCGTGAAGAGCACCAAGACCTTAAACGAGATATAAGAAAGAATAAGAAAGAACTGAATCAAAAGTCGGGTTGTCTAGAAGTATTTTTTGTTGTACATTGTCATTACGAACATTATTATTCCTAATCCCCAGTCGCATGTCGCGTAACTATTTTCAAATTCCTTTGCATTCTCATCTGTAGCGTGCTTAGTGCCCTGCGTTATAGCTAAAGCCCCACACGGATAACAGTTGGATCATCAGCATCCGCTCTGAATCCACAGATCGTATCAGCACCCGAACCTCGTATCCGCACCTAACCCGCAATTACGCTTTACTGTTATATCATAAAATCAAGTGTGAACACACACACACACACACACACACACACACACACACACACACACACACACACACACACACACACACACACACACACACACACACACACACACACACACACACACACACACACACACACACACACACACACACAGCACACGACACACACACACACACACACACACACACACACACACACACACACACACAACACACACACACACACACACACACACACACACACACACACACACATATATATATCCTGCGACGCCCTTCCCCTTGAATGTGCGCTAAAAATATAATGATTTTTTAACTATTATTTTAGAGCGCAGCTCTTAGGCGCCCGTTTCCGGCTTGTGTGGCGTCGGCGTCGCCGTCGCCATCGGCGTAACCGCGCAGTGCATGATGGGTAAATTTCCCCGCTAAATTTAGCAAACAATTTTCCCCGCTATATTTAGCGGAAAATCTTCTGTGCTAAATTTAGCTGGGAAACTTTTCCGATAAATTTGGGGAGAAAATTTTTCCGCTAAATATAGCGGAAAAATCTTCCCGCTAAATCTAGCGGAAAATTTTCCGCGCTACATTTAGCGGGGAATTTTTGCGGCTAAAATTAGCGGGAAATTTGACCCTAAATGGGGGCGAGCAGGAGAGGAGGAGGGGCATAGCGCTGTCTCCGTACCTTCCCTCCTCCTCCTCAAGAGCTGCGCTCTAATTCGGCGTTAGAGGGAGTTGTAAACGGCTTTCATTTTTTATTTGTAACACCCACTTTAAGCTGACGCTCCTCCTTTTCCGAACAGAAAAATGATAAAGGAAAGTCTTCAAACATGTCTGGTATTTTATTTAGGTAAAAAAAAGTGGGAAGGAAAAGGCGATCACTCACCGCTGCAAAGTACTCATGTCTACGCAGTAAGAAGCGAGAACACTGCGAAAATATCACAATCTTAAATTCTACACCTTCTATTGCTTCAGCTTGAAGCACGAACTCGCAAATGCGTGCCTCCACCCACATACTTAGCGGCAACTAGCCAACTTAAAATAAAACGCACATACACGCCATTTTTAATTGTATAGGATGTTTTTTTACTTTCTTTTGGCTTGTAGGTTTTGAGTTTTCTTTACCTAAAGACGTTTTCGTCTGTATTCCTGCCAAACACAAAAACGTTTAGCCGAGGTGATTGATGTCCCAGCATTCTTTAATGGTTCTAGAGATATATGATCTGGCAAATATCGCTCCAAAGCAATCTTTGATGAGAATCATGTCTTTTTTTTTTGGTGAAGTAAATTTTCTCCTGATTGGCATTTATTTCTAAGAGAGTAATTTTCTCCCGTAAAACATTCAATTCCGAACTTCGACGAGCGTGTTCTAAAATTTAGTCGATCTCATTCCAGGTAAAAGTTTTGCTCCTTGGCTTTCTAGAACGTACCCGAACCGCGTCCAGCGTTGCTCTATCTGTCTTGTCGTGTGACATGATCCACCGGAGTCACTGGGATACATTCCAGTAAGATTTGGTACAAAGCCATAGCATCACACTTATTTTTTATTTATTGTTATTTATAAATATTACAGACTCATGTTAGACTCCAAGCCGGAATGAGCATCACAAATATAAACATAATATATGACACCGAGAAGACATCCGTACCAGCTGCACACAAGACGTAACAACAAAGTAAACTTGAACGAAAACATCAAAAGCAAAAACATAACAACAAGCACATGAGCGAAACTTTCAAATTTAAAATAACTTCCTTGACATTGGCACTTTCTACTTTGTATTTTGGTTGCTAGTTCCATGCGGTTTTACTCTACATTTTGAGGTGGCGCATCTTAATGAACTGCCTCGGCAAAAATGTAGATCTGGAGCTCCGGATATCCGCATCCGATCTGCCATCCATTATCTGCTTGGGAATACCCGCGGATGATATCCATGTAATCAGTGGATATGCTTGTGTTTAGTAATGACTGTTCCTTAATATTATATGTAGCATCCTCATAGGTCTTTTGCATTGTGTATGGAAAAATTCCTATGCATTCTGATTTGTGCCGGATAATTTTTCTCTCTGACAAGTATTTCTTAATGTTACAATTAGCAACATATTGAGTTAAATTATGGTATATGCCTTCATAAATTTTGCATTCTTATTTAAATTTCCTCTTCGCTATATGTCTGTTCTTAAGTACCCTTCTAGGTTTATTGATTGAGTATTTTGCTTTTCATATCGCCTTATATTTTTTCGACCCTTGAGAACTCACCAGATCCTTCATCAAGACCCTTAGCCAAAACGTTTGGGCTTCCCTGATATAGGTCAACAATGCTAAATATTAAAAAAATCAGAATCTTGTTTACGATGTTGTAAAGCTAAAAAAACAATTCTACACTTTCGGTGTTAAAAAAATTAAAGCAACAAACTCTTATTTTGGTCAAAAATTAGCTACAGGGGAGCCAAACTCCCAAATATAGAATAATTCAGTGCAATTAAGGGAATGGGGGAATATTAGCGAGTGGGACCAATAGCCCTCTCAAATATTGACTCGTGGCGTTAAAGCACATTTGGCGACGAGCGATGCTCCATAAACTATTTGGGTAAGGGGCCACCAAGGGATCAAACTCTATTCGTTGTATATGGAAGCCGAAACGGAACAGCTACGCCACAGAGCAATCTTGGAACAAGTATATTTAACGGATTCTAGACAGAACATCTGCAACTCTTATTTTAGAGGTTCGTCCCAAGTAGCCTTCCCCATATCTATTCAAAGCCAATGTGTTCAAAATATTAAGGAGATATCGATTTGTGGATCCTTAGGGAATGTGTTAGCATGACCCTTGGTAAACGCCGCACGCGTCCCCCTTTAGGAAACGCAAACGCTGACCCCTTCACTTTTTTGTTTTGGCTTTTTCTTTTTTTCTTCTATTTTTGCTGCCTTTTCTAGGCTTCGGTATTGTTTGACAAAAGAAGACGTGTGTGACATTTCCCAAGGGTCATGGTGACGAATTACCGAAAGATCAACTGATGGACCTTCCTTTAATGTTTTTGCCGCCTATTTAGACCAGCCCTAGTACTTTTTTCACATTCCATTTTGTAGCACAAACCATGGCATAAGCGCTCGCACACCTTCTTGTGATACACGCTCCAACACCCATTCACGCGTTGGCTTCCTCCACGTGACGTCGCCTCCGTCTCATCTTTGTCCTTCACTAGTCTCCTTCTCTCTACGTGGCGCGCTCCCCTTTCCACTGTTTTGTCCACTGATGAACGCCGTCAGCTTTTCCCCGTCATGTGGGTACTAATGTTAACTCATTAGTAACAATTATTAAGAAAAGTCTTGCGCACTTAAATTGTTTCGCAAAAAAATAAGCTTTTTATTTGGCCATTTAAACGTTGCCTTTTGTATTAGTGTGAATATTCAAAAAAAGTAATCGTACGAGAAATGTTCGCCTTCGGCGCTGCGCAGTGCTCTATCACGCGTGAAACAACATGCGTCACACACTTTCGTGAGATTCGCGGACTTTGTTGATTGCCATAATAAAAAGCCCCTGATACGAAACACTCCAACGTAAGTCCCGAGATAGGAGTGTCATGATATGTAGCGGTGGTGTTTCTTCACCTATTCAAACACGGATAAGAGCTACACTCTCGATACATTGAAATTGTCCTAGCAGGGTTAGACAAAAACACCCTATGCCCTCACACGTACTTGGAAGTCGAATTACATGGCGTAGACTGCTGAAATCGGAAAAAAAGAAACAAAATAAAAATGAAGGACGTTTACCAAAGTTTTGGAATGCTAAATGAGAGCGCAGCTCTTGAGGTATTTTGATTTTGTGATATACTGTGCTAAACAATTTGAGAAAGATATATATATATCTACAAATATATATCTCTCTACCCACACACTGGTTCTGCACAATCCTCCTCCTCTGTGTCCTCTTCCTACTCCTTACCATCCTCCCTCCGTGCGCTCCTTCCTCCTCCTCCTCCATACCGTCCCCTCCTCCTACAGTTTCCCCGCTAAATTCAGCTGGAAAATTGACGCCATGTGACCTACACACCAATCCAGTTTCCCAGTTAAATTTAGCGAGGAAAATGACGTCACATGATTTTGGGACACGTCAACTACGCAAAAATTTAGTTTCCCTGTAATATTTAGCGGTTAAACTGACGTCTCATGAGCTCAACACTAATTCGATTCCCCGCTAATTTTAGCGGGGAATCGAATTGGTGTTGAGGTCACGTGACGTAAATTTTCCCGCTAAATCTAGCGGAGAAACTGAATTCGTTCCTAGGTGACATGACATGCAGTCATGTGACGTCATTCTCCTCTCTCAATTCAGCGGGGAAACTGAATTGGCATATAGGTCTATGAAGTCCCATAACGCAACGCGCGCGATTACGCCGATTGCCACGGCGTCGGGGACGCCGCGAAAGACAGAAACGACCGCCTATGAGCTGAGCTCTAAAAACAAATACCACTCAGTAAAATCAACTGGACCTAATGTATATTTTGAATCAAGCGGGTAGACTAACAAGTTGAGCTACCAACTGCATACATTTGCAATATATTACTGAAGGCTTTTTTTATGTCTTGAACGAGATTGTAGTTTGATCTACTTTGATCTACTTCTGAGTCTCAGAAAATAGAGAAGCAAGCATTTCTTTAAGAGGGTATTTTGGTGGCGTCAAAACGGATTTGGCCACCAAAAGTGTAACAAGTTACAAGTAGGAAGGATATATTTAACGCGTCGCGTTAAATGGTATCCCACCCATGTGTTCCATCTTAATCTGAAAAGATGAGCGAAATTTTAATTCTATATAAATTAAAATCGAAGACACCAAATATACGGCCTATTAGAATTAAAATATGTGAGATTCTCAGACGTGGAGGAGAATCAACAATATAGCATATTAAACAATTTCAAGTGTTGATACATTTTACGGACATAGTGTGTGAAAGCACTGCAAGAGATGTGTGATCCTGGCATATTAGTTTACGTTGTTGGTAACAAAACCGGAATTTTAATAACCAAAACTTGAGGTATAGATTAATTTCCCAATAATTACTCCTGAGCGAAGCGGATGTCTTGTGGCACCTAATAACGCTTTTCAAAATACCGTGAAAAAATCATTCCTATTTAGTTTGGAGACGCGCTAAATCTTTTATTTCAAGCGAGCAGTTTCATCACATGCATGGGAGATTTTATAAAAAAAGAAGCATAATTGATTATTTATCGACAATTCGAAATGTTTAATACTTTCCCTGTGAATCATTATTCAGAAAATTATTTGTTCATGAGCACAAAAAAAGATAATATTAATATTGATGGTGATGACGGTGATAATAATACTAACGTTAGGAACGTGTTCCCATATTTTACAAGGCGGTTGCGTAACTGGACTTGAGTGAGTTTAGTGTTCACCAAAACAACACTGCAACAATGTGCATAATATAAGGGAAAATATGAGCGTCAGCGAAAAAAATAAGTCTCTAGTATTTGAAGAGTAATAGATGGAGCTAGTGTGCGCCTTCATCATCTTTTGGCCCAATCACGTACAGTTTTCGTATCAACATATAATCAATTTATTTCAGATATTGATATTGACGTATATACGTCAATATCAATATATGAAAAGCTGGACCCATGGCTCATTTGTTTCAATTGATTGAATAAGAACTTTACGACAGAAACGATCTTTAATACGAAGACGTGTACAGAGCGCGACACTGTTAGCGCGAACAAGCGATCGCCGGTTTTTCCAGTTTTCTCTTTGAAACCAAAAGACGTCATCCAAGTTACTATTGCTACGGAAAGAGCTCAATTTGTCTGTAATGTAACCGATAAAATTTTGTGCTCGCGAATACTATTTAGAAGTAAAATGCGAAAATGCGCCGATGTCGTGTTCGCGCTAACAGTGTCGCGATGTGCACATCTTGGTAACTACTAGCATTCGGCAACAACTAATAACGTGGGGCTGATAATGGTCTCCGAGCGGAGCATACCAAACAGCGAAGATTACATTTTTGGTGCATGCGCGAACTGCGAATACTCGTCCCTTCCTTTCAGAAATATACTCTGTTGTTGCCTAGAAAGTGGAACCAGAATTAGGCACAAAACACAGTAGCCTGAGACGTTATTCTGATCATAACAAAATTAAAAATTAATGCAAACTGTTTTTGCATTGACATTAACTGATACAATAAACGCGCTAAAATTAATGATTACATATGCAATGTAGATGACGAACGTCACATGATTGAAAACAAACGTTGTGTATGTTTTAATTTGTTTGAATTCTGAAGATGTCACTTATACAACAATGTGAATATACAGAGGAATGTTCTTGATTTTTCCTAATAACACACAAAGTCAAAATTAATTTGCATGTCTTCGCTTGTTAGAAAGTAAACATATTCGGCAGAAGTCTGCCTGGTTGGGTGAGAGTTAGAGTCCGAAAATGTATCTCCAACCAAAATTTGAAACGCAACCCGACGTTTCAAAACCAACTCGGTTTCTTCTTCAGGGGTGACTGAAGGCACGCGGACACAGCAGCAGCTCCTAACCTCTTCGTCTTCAAGCAAGAAAGGAAAGAAAAGAAAAAGAAAAAGAAAAGAAATTAAAAATTGTAAAATAACTTGTTTTTGCTATGGAGATGGTCGTCTCTTCAGCTTTTCTGTCAGGTCACGGAGGCCATGCGCGTACACAGAGGGCAAAGCGCCCAGCGACCTGTTTAGGTTTCCCGGCGTGTGCTGGATCTGCCACGATTCCAAGAAAAGTCGTCTTCGAAAATTGGGCTCTGTGTCCAGCACATGCGCATTCGCTTTCTTGCTTGAAGACGAAGAGGTTAGGAGCTGCTGCTGTGTCCGCGTGCCTTCAGTCACCCCTGAAGAAGAAACCGAGTTGGTTTTGAAACGTCGGGTTGCTTTTCAAATTTTGGTTGGAGATACATTTTCGGACTCTTCGCTTGTTAGTGTGCTTTCTGTACACGAGGTTTATATTTTTATATTTCACCACTAAACATTTTGATTTACATTTTACAATTAATATTTTTATATTTCACCACTAAACATTTTGATTTACATTTTACCAATCTAATTTTAGCATAGAATTATCTTTCTTTGACGCGTGGTTATACAGCTGCACCTCAGTGCCAACTAAGCCTTAGGTGTTCGGCATGGGCTTTTATTATGCATTTAAGATTTCCACAATTCTAATTTTTTTAATTATCAGGCACTGCTGTCCTGGGGTTGGAACCATATGCGTAAACATTTCAAATTCGATGCAGCAAACGTGCCTAGAATGACAGTGTTCTCAGGAGTAATAAAAGTTTTTTGTGTCATGATTATGTTTGTGCGAGGGAAACAGAAAGAACATTCCGTATTCATCACTTTGCGGCAGTTTTAGGACTATTTAGTATTATTTGATTGCACGCGGTTTGAAAATACTCTGAATAGTATATGAGCTACTTCTATTTTGATCCCTGCAGTGTTCATAAAGCAGTCATTTCCACGCGTCATCGAAAAGGCGGAAAATTATGCCGATAGTTTTGTTCCCATTTGAGACAATTAAAAAGGCGGTTCTTTCGTTCACGGAAGCGCGATATATACGAATCTAGATCTTAGATATATGTTAAAAATGTTTTTGTCTGAACATGTAAAGAATAGTTATAATCTAGTCACCCCGGGGCCGGGGAAGGTGGTGGGTGGGAGAAAATCACAGTTCATATCTAAAATGCACATACCAAATGAGCTTGAACGAATTCTGGTGTTCACATAAAAATTCGAAATTTACCATCTGAGCATCGGATTTGGGATACGACCCTTTCGATGCCTGCTGGAAATTACAGTACAGAAAAGTGGCCCACCTCTTTTCTTGCACCGGTGCAAATAAGCAGGCATAAGTAATGACGTAAATCTCTGAGAGACAAGGCGAGCTGGTCAACTTTAAATATTGCGAAAATCCAAGACTCACCATAAAATAATAATTTTTATTTTACTTCTTGCCCTTGGTCATGCTTAATCACTCTGTTATTGCATTCATGTGCGTCTTCATTCCAATAAGACAAGAGTATGTGATTTTTTGCTCTGATGAGATTTATTTCATGTGAGCTGTTGTTGATCAAGATTTTTTACATTGAGTTCTTGCTTATTCAAGAACAGGGTGTTGAATGACCGGGCTTACCTCTATAGAGCAGCTACAACCAGATCAGACATCAGACATTACACCATAATGCATACATGAATAATAATTGTGCCTATAGCAGCATGTCTTCTGGGATACAAAATGACGTGAGAAAGGGTCTTATTCGTCGGTTTATTGCAAGAGCAGAGAACATCTCCAGCGTAAAGATAAGGCTTGTCACTTAATACGTGTGCTCTTTATTTTTTTTAACATCACGATGTATACATATCTATGACACACTAAAACATGACAAATGTTCACACTCGTGGGAAAGATCATATACCTTAACATACAAACACAGCTAGGATGCGGGATTTTAATTTAAACCTATTTTCTAAAAAAGGCGCGATAGAGACGAGTGCCGTCTTCGCAATTTATTCATCAAGCTCAGCGCTTTTTAATTGTTGTTTTAACGGTCATATTGGAATTGCATTATTGACTACAATTCCTATTGGATAAAGGAACCATTTAAAGAGTTTACGAAATTGTATATTTTAAGCATTAATTTATCATTTTGCGGGTTTTTCGGTCGACTTAAACATAGCGCCCAAAAGAGCGCATTAAGCCCTAAACAAGTAATACTTTGAATACTGCCATATTCGTTTATTTCACGTCGTCGCTTGTGCGCTTGTGTCGCTGGCGCACCCACAAAGGAAACGGCACCTAAATTGTGACGACGCAATTGAAACGACGACGTCACTCTTCTAAGCCTCATTGTCGGCGGGGCTTGCAACGCTATTTTTAAGCGCAATTTTAGATCGAGTTAGATAACGCGAATATTGATCTTTTAATATCCCCAATGCCATTATCATTTCGCTGAATTATTTAAATTGGTCTGCCTCCAAAGTTTATTCTCGGCAATACTGCATTACGAAATTCCCCCTAAAATAACACTAAAATAAACAACCATAAAAACGCCACGTTTTTTTTTTTTCAAGATAAACATTTTCTTTTTGTACAATATTTACGCTGGTAAACGGAATTTTGGGCGAGATCACGGCCCGCTCTCAGCCCACCCACCTATCGGGGACCCCGCTCATTACTACTGGATTGCCTTGGCTGCTCGGCCGAACCGTCTCGGAAGCCCAGTGTCCCTCGTTCGAGAGATCCGGTGCGTCTAGTCTGGTGTCTGCCACCGAATGCTAGTCTTGCGAGCAGACGCGCGAAGCCTCCGGCATCGTCTGCTATTTCACCACCGTCCATCGTCGTCTGCAATGCCGGTAAGACAAGGCCATGAAAGGTACGCGTCGGCGTCCGTTTTCGCCTTCGTCAGTCTGTTATTCCGCCCCCGTCTGAAAACTTCCACAACGCTCGTAAGACGCGATCATGAAAGCGGCGTTCTAGCCCTTTACCGTGCATGAGCCACGGTCCAATATATTCGTCTGTCAGCAACTGTAGATGCGCGGTGAAAAGCGGCCAAGGGGGCTAAAAAAGGCAACAAAGGAAATATTCAGTAATTTCGAGCTTTTTTGTTATTATTTTGTTCGCCTCGCATTCGTGAGCAATGTGAGTAAGCGTCATGGCCTACAATTAAAACGCGACCTAAAGATATACGCTTTGGCAGGCCAGGTGCACTGCAAAACTTGAGAGCTACTTGCCTTTTGAAGCATAATGACGGGAATATACCTGGACAAGCTTGATTAGAGCCGAACTCCTGACTGCCTCCAACCAAATGGTTTGCATATTTTTACCTGTGTAGGAAGCTTCACGGTATTGAAACCACGGTTTCAATCACGATGGTTGTAAAATTCTCAGAGCCCTGGGGCCGCTTTTACAAAAGCCAACATTTTTATTCAGCATCAACTAGCAGCAACCAAACAAATCCAGCTAAATCGAGCAAAGTCGTTGATGTAAGACGTCGGCTTAAGCCAGTCCCGTTAAGAAAACAAGCACCCGCACCACGCTTCCGAACGCGCGTACTTGTGACAGTTGTTTGTTGCAAATACGCCAGTTGAGATCTTCCTCTAAACACATTGGTAAACATAAAACATCTAGCACCTATGCATATATACCAGCTCAACGAGCTGCTCCAGCTAAGCACTCCGCACATACCGGCAGTAATGTTTGTTATCGTTTCAGTACCAACGCGGAAAATGCGATTTTTGGAAACTTTTCTAATCAATAATCATTCCCTCTAGATTATTTGTTTCTGAAATAAATATACATTTATTGTCGATTAAAATACATTTACGGCACAGAAATCCCATATTGTAGACAGACATTTCCCCGGTCAATTATCTGTTCAGCCAATGGAAAATGCAAGTACGGTGTGAGGCAAGGGCAAGGCTTAGCGTGGCTGCAGCCTCACCGTTATCCACCTAAACTTCGTCTAACGCCGTAATAAGTTTTCGACAGTGTTGTATCAGAGCTTGAC
>JAZHYW010056036.1:0-20255 GCA_037355805.1 Ixodes ricinus
TATTGGTTTGATATACCGGTCGAAGTGCGCGTAATTTGACGGAAGCTGAATTGCGAAAGAATGCGCGGTGTAACAAAGATTTCGGATGAACATAAAGAAAGAAAAAATCGCTGGATGGTCAAAATCAATCGGCAGTCCTTCGCTAAGGCCTGCCAGATTCGCATTCGTTGAATTGGCACGTATTAAATATACTCACATTTTTAAATTCGATAGCATTTCTATGGACAGCCTTCTGGCACGCATGCATATGTAGGTTCGTAAGTGTCTTATCATGATGTTTGCATTCTGAGTTGTTAGCCTGTTCCTATACCCTAAAGAAGAAGTGAGAGAGGAGGGGGGAGGGGCAAGCCATTTTCGGGATGTTGTGAAATACTCTTTTATCTCCGGGGAGCCTAAACTCAATTTAATTTCATATTTTATGGCCCAGCGTTTCTATTGAGATGATTTTATTGAATCTCCAGTCCGCCGCCCTTTTTTGCCCCTGTGTGTTGGCAAATTATAAAAACACAATGGCTAAAAACGCCGACGCGGAATTTAGAAATGATCCTATATTTTCTTTCCAACTTATAATGAAATCAGTACTGACGCTATTATTCTTAAAGTTAAGCGAGTAATTTCGCCAGCTTAATCTAATTCTGAAGAGTTGCCTTTCTTTTTTTTTTTTGCGTTTGAGAGGCGAGCCGATCTTAAAACGTTCACAGCAGTATGGCCGAAAAAATAAAGCAAATGGCGTGAATTGTAGTAAAGTTACTAATTTTTCTTTTGAATCCATAGGCCTGAGAACGGTATGTTAATAATTTATCAGCCTGACGCACACACGCGCATACCATTCCATAATCCCGTACCATAAAGTCAAGACACGCAGCTATTAAAAAGAACAAGTTAGGCTTCCTTTTCGCTTACGTGTCTGTGCCTGAACACTATGCGTGGAATTGCTATGTTCCATTTACCTACACCTCCTGTACCAACTGCATCAGGAGCACACCATCGTATAAAATTTACGAGAACAGCCTGTCTTAAGAGACACGCGGGAAGTATATTATTCTGCACTTTCCTGCACAGCGTTACATTTTCTGCATCGTCGTAAGCTGGTACGAGTAACTCGAACAAATCTAGGTGTACCACAAATTGACTGATAGAACAAGTGCAGTGCGTTTTCTTAACTCTGAAATACTCATCCTTCCAGGCGCTCATTGCCTATGCGCCAAGAACCTGAGGGTCATGAAAAGACGAAAGAGCGCGCGGGGATGCCAGAGTGCCGAGCTCTGATTGGACTGGATTAGTGGGTAGACCTAAAGCTAGCTGCCTTTGTGTCTGCTGCACTCGTCGAACGCGTTCGAATGCGCCGGTCAAACGCTGGGCGCCAATGTTCTCCGTTCTAGCGAGTTTAACAAGTGCTGTGAAGACAAGGTAGCTAGCTTTAAGTATACCCACTCATCATTCACACCTCGCCTCCTCCTCCTCTCCCTCAGTTTCTCGACACATACCATCATAGTTGGGCTGCGCGTGCGCTCTTGATGTTCCCGAGAGGTCGAACCGTTTTCTAAGGCAGAAAGCTGCGCGCTGGAGGCTGGGACATTTGAAGCACTTCCCAGCCATTCTTGTCCCGCCAGTGACCGTAAGACCATTGCCATATGATACCATTAGAGCATGGCCCCTCCGTAGTGCTCCCGTAAGGAGCGGGTGCAATCGGCGATCTGTACGATTTAAAATAATGCGGCTTTACGGACTTCTAGTTAAGGTATCGAGAAGCCGAGGCCATATCGTATTTCTCTTTCGAGGACAGTTCGGGCATTTCTGCTGGGCATAAAACAGTTTCCTGCGCTGTCGGATAATGTTTAAGAGAACTGGAAACGAGGATTTTAGGCAGCAAAATGGCTGAAGTGAAGCCAGTCTTAATCGCAGCATCATTTAGTGGCTGTATACTTCCACCAAGAAGCGCTTGTGGTAGGCGCCATCTGGTGTATATGTACGTAAGGCACGTGTCTTGCCTTGCACTAAAGTATCTTGAGAAAGTAGCGCCATTGCCTTCCCTGCCTAATGGCCGGATACAAGCAGATACCACCCCATAGACGACCGAAACCTTGCAAGGTGACTGGCTGATCGGTTTCTGTTCCCATGGCTATCGCCCTTTCGGTCCCTTCGAATCTTCGAAAGGGTCGTTCTGAATGAGTCGCGCCAAAATCGCTATAGAGTGTCATCGTACTGAAAGCTTTCGTCCCCTTTCAAAAGTCCTCGCCATCACCTGTCCGCCATTGCTTGATCAAGTACTCTGTTCATGCATTGGACGAGAAGGTTCCGTCAACGTTCGGCGAGGTCTTGGATCCAATCACACGCCTCGTGTCCAAGTAATGGCGACTGCCAAAGTTGCTTAACGTACTCTTGAAAAGGGTCTATCCTAACGGTCTTTGACTCTGCCTTTGCGATCAACTAATGAATCATACTAATCTCCGCGGATCTCTTAAAATTATATTTTTTTCTCGTTTATTTCGAAATAAGGAAATTATTTTTCGATGCCGGCAAGCACCGACGCCTGATGTGCGGACGGTTGCGAATTTCTGCGCTTGTTTCGCCTGTGTGGGAACAATAACTCTCGGCATGCAAGAAATGTCTTTACGAAGCAACCTCTCATCGCAAACTTGGATCGGCTCACTGAGAATGGAGGGATCAAGGAGAAACTGCCCATTTCATGGACCAAAATGGCGACCTTACGGGGAGATTCGCGCTACTTTTCCAGGATCCCGTGACTTTAGCTTGCATTACGAGACAACGAACACGCACGTGCTGGGCTGCAAAACAGCACGCTGGGTATTCCTTCTAAACTAGATCACGTCCTGCATACCGGTATACTACTGAGCCCGGGTCTGGGACGCGTGTAGGGCCCGCCATTTTAGCGGCGGCTCATGCATACAAAGTGAGGATCTCTTTACTTTCAACCGGTGGCGCGCTCCACTGAACGTTGCCACTCGGACGCCCAGTGCGAGTCGCGACGACGGCAGTGACTCGACTCGCACCCCTGGGGACAGGCCGGTGTAATTATCGTCCAGTTGCTCTGACTTTCTGCGAGCACGGGTAAAGGAACGAGACGTGCTGTTGCGCCATTATAGCCTCCGTTTACGCGGTAGTAGCTTCTTCGCAGAGCTGCAATGAAGAATAGTGCGAGCTTAGAGTTTAATTCGGAGAAGGAATCGTTACCGTGCGGATACGCATACTTTCGGGAACGTGTGGGGCAGAGTCCGGTGTTATGGTTAGGTTTTCAGTGAACATGGTGCTTTTTTGTTTTTTCAAAGATGCCGTAGAGTCATTAAACGAATGAGGCTGGTTCAGGCATTTGCGTGGGCGGCGTCCATAAAAAGTAGGAAATCACCTTGACACGTGTTCGCCACAAACACATCGTGACAAACAGTGCAGGAGGTGGCTTTGTGAAGTAATCTTGAGTTCTGGTTGTCGAGGTGTCCATATGCCGATGGCGTGTTCACGCTAACATTGTCGGGCAGTTTACGGCACTCCCTGGTGTTATTTTTACCAATAAAGGAGTTAACATATTTAGAAATGCAAATAAAGATTTCACTGGATAATACTCTTGTGACTGGGTTCAAAGTCATCAATTTTTGACAGCGTTAATCTGCATTGCATATGAGAACAACAGCTGAAAATACTGCGCGTACAGCGCGGGTGCCTCTTCCAGTACACTGAAGCTTCTACCGAAATTGTCCGGCAACGGCCCTGTCGCCCAAACATGTTTATTTATTCTTTTTTTCCCCTGGGTATTGCGGGCGCGACAGAATGCATATCGCTCAACGTCCACCCGAGACTGATGAGCCTACCGTTCCAAACTTAAACCCGGCGTTCGTCTAGAACACCAACTAGAAGCCGTTGTTGCAACACCTCTCCGGCCAGCCGCGTTTCTCATTTTCAAAATAGAGAAGCACAAAAAAAAAGAAAAAGAAATCGCTAGTTTTTGTTTTGTTTTGTTCATCCTTTCGGGGAGGTTAATGTTTAAGAAACAACATACGGTAGTCTGGAGATTGTTTAGATGCAGTGTCGGCTCGAATGAGGAAACTGGCCGACTTTTTGCCCACGCCTTGTTCTCGCGGATTCTCGAGGTTTTGATGTAGTTGCTTATTTGTCTCCAAACTGGCTCAATACATTAATAGAGATATGTGAACTTGTAACGCAAAATACAAATTACAATAACGTTGTGTTCTTTTTTTTTTTTTGCGAAGTTAATAAAGTTTAAAATTTGGTCCGAGAGATTAAGATGCTTTACTGGCCACATTGAAAAGGGTACTACGTCATGTATTATAATAGTGAAAATATGGCCGAATTACTGCTTGTTTCCGACGAGTTACGAGGAGTTTTATCGTGTAACATGAACGCTACTTAAACCCACGCCACAATGAAAAAAAAAGATGCGCAAAATATTGTGCTTTTTAAACTGCCTGCTCTACTTACCAGTTATGCAAAGCGCGACGTCACCCCACTGGAGAGCGCAGGAAAGTTTGAATGTTGGTTTTAGCATAACATGTTCGTTCGCCGTTTTCTCAGGAGCTGCGTGGAATTTAGAAATAATACATAGCATGCCGGGACCAGTAAATCCTGGGTATGTACGAACATGTGCGTGTTTAGGTTCTAGTTCCAAAAACCGCCAAAGCGTGAATAGCTAAAAAAAAAATCGCCGACTTTGGAAGTGCAGTTCTTTTTATGCTTCACTGCAGCAATTCTCAAAAGTTTTGTGACACAGTTCAAAGGCTCTTTTTTTTTTTCGAGCATCGAGCAGATTCCAAGCTTATACATATATGGGATGTAAACGACAAGTGTAAGGGCGTAGAGGTCTTGTGGGTTCGTAGGCTCGACTTAACATTTAGATTGACAGTATGCGTTGGTGCTGATATTTCAACGTTTCCGCTTCAACGAATAAACACTGATATCGTAAGAGGTGCGAAAACATGTTGTATTGAGTTTAGCGCCGACAAATATGTTAGGCTAGTTTCAAATGCGCAACAGGGAATTGTTTAGCAGAAAGATCGTTGCAAAAGCGGTGGTGCTACGAGTGACCGTGCAACAAAAAACAAGTGTGTAAAGAAGAAAGAGAGAGACAAAGAAAGAAAGAGTAATTTCTGAAAATGTCGGAGCTAATCAAATAGGCTTCACAAAATGACGCTCTGCAGGGAGGAAAGGGAAAAGAAAAACAAAAATGGGAACAGGCTGGGTAAGTGTATGCAGGATGTCTGTATTTACTTCGAAGAAAAATATTGAAAAAAAAAAATACCGCGAACTGCCGTTTGTGCAGGTGAGTTATACGACCAGGGGGACGTAATATAGGAGAATACTTGTCGTGACAAGTCGCATAATTAAATACAATTTGTAATTAACTGATGAAAATAATCTCTGGAGAAGGGGAACAAGAGGGACAAAGGACAAACACAAATCTCCAAACACAGCTAGGTGACTGGTGCGCAACCGAAAAAATCCGCCTGGTCCGGGTCCCCTTCTCCAGAGATTATTTTCATCATTCTTGTCCAGCTCGCTTGCACCTTTGCATTTAATTGCATTATAATTGTAATTAACTTTTTAATTAGTGGAAACAAACATAAGGTTCAGGCTATAAACTTACTGAGCGTCCTAAACTAGTTACTAAATGGATACATTTTATAAATATTTGGAGCGGGTGAGAAGCGCAGTGGCGTGCTAAAGGTGCCTTTCGTGCAACAGGCGCGAGGCTTGCGCTGCGAAAACGCGGATAGTGATATCATCGCCGTTTTCGCACTTGGTTAGTTAGCTTCGTTTTTTATCCTTGCGCTTGGCCTGTTGAGGTTTGACCCTGTTTCCGCGGCGATGACAACGAGTAACGATAGCCTTGTGAAGAAGCTTAAAACTTTTCTGTGTTTCTGTGATATTTTGAAGTTCTACGGTACGAAGCTTAAATTGAAGGATTTGTTTAGTTTATTTATAATACTGTGTCGTACCGCAGCAAACGAAATTGATGGCTGATGGCTGATGACTCTTAACGGATTCATATTTCTCAAGTAAGCGATATTGGACCACATACAAAACATCTAAGGGAGATGTTCTGTAGCGTCTGGGTTAGTTAGATTTTTGTTGTAAAACTTTCCGTGCGCTGCATTAGGTAAACGCCAGTAGAAAGCGTTCGATCTTGGTAATACAGAAACACCAAATAACTATAAAAACTTAAAGCATGGCAGGGCTAGAAACATGACCCGAATAATTGATGGTTGCTCTAAGAAACGTCAGAAGCGATTCGGAATACTTTCCAAAAGTTAACTTCTAATAAAAAAAGTTTATGGGAAGAAATGAAAAGTTCTAAGATACTATGCCAATACGTCAGGTTCAATCTTTCGCAAGATTTCACTTTTATTAAATAAACAAATCAGGGTAAAAGGTTTTTGGTCTTGGAGTTTTCAATTATTCAGCGCTTGTGAGAAGTGCGCAACAACAAAGGTAACTGAACGAAACACAACAGCTAAAAAGTAAAAAGAACCAATCACGAAACAATATTCCCGTATTGAATACGTATTTCTTTTTTTAATGTATACTTTAGCATTTACAAAAAAAAAAAGGAAACAGCTTTGGTTTTGTTTGACCTGATTGTGGGGGCGTACCGAAGAAAATTGAGTCGTGGGTTTTTCTCGCATGCGAGATAAAAATTACAAAAAGAAACAGATCTCGATATTTCCCTCTTCATACGGACCACGCCGAACCCTTCATACTTCCGGGCACTCTATTTCATGTCTATCGCGCTACTTTATAAATTTGAATACCAGAAACTCATAGAGTAGGTTGGAAACCTTACAAAATGTCAGAAGTTATATCGAAGTGAAGTGTTTACACCCCCCCCCCCCTCTTTCCTTTATAGAAAGACGCGCGTCGCAGAGCGCACGAATCAATTCCTACAAAGAGAGGTTGGCTAGACGAATGAACGCAACGGGAGTCATAATTATCTGTGCGATCAACTGTCATGTTTTCCCCCCATAATGTTTCTCATCAATAATAAAAAACAACGTCAAGTCGCTTGCACATCAAAATAGGCGCAGCCTTGATGGTTTCAATGCAAATTTACAGACTACACCTAAAAAAAAAGGAAAAAAGACGCGTTTCAACTTTTTTTAGGGTACGCAATGAGGCAGTCAGTACAGTTTCTTGAAGTACCTTCAGAGAATAATGAGATCCGAAAAGACGATTTTGTTGAAAGACGCAATATGCGCAGGGAAAACGAGCCTGACGTTGCGTTTGCTCACCATTTTGAGCAGGTCGTGTTTTCCCGCCAAATTGCCATCGGTTGGACGCTCTCCGTGGAACGGCGTAATTTGCCAACCGTGATGCTTTGCGGAAAAGTTGTTTTCCAGGCATTTTGAAGTGCGCATAGATCTCAATATTTGCGGGTTTGAAACCCGGCCGAGGAGCCCACAATCTGCACTCTGACGCTGGACGCAGAAAAACAACCTTCGATTGACGAATAAAGACAGCAATGCAGCCCAGGGCACGATGTGACTACGAGAAACGCCGTTTTAAATGTAGTATCACAAGCTCTTTTTTTTTTTTGACAATGGTAACGTTTTTGTTTTTTTGTTTTTTCTTTGCCTGTTCTTTCGTCAAGCTCCTTTCATATTCGCGGCGAGAAGTTTGAGTATCGCCGCCTGGTGGAAAGTTTTCACAACCAAGAGTGAGGATAATTCAACTTCCTCTGCTGGCGCAATGCAGGTGCAATGCAAAGCTTCTCTGTACCAAATCACGAGCTATCGAAGAGCTCTGGAACAAAGGAGACGCGCGGGACATTTTTGATGTGCCACGAGCGTGGGTTGTTTTCCCCACGGTGTGGTTTTCCCTTCGAAACTCCCGTGGACCGCACACTCCTCTGTTTATTTACTATGAAAATAAGAGTGGGTAATTCGTTTCCTATCTCAGACCCATGTCTGAGAACGGTGGATCTGCCGTGGCTCTTTTCTCAAAGTGAACGTTTCAATTGAACCGATTTTTTATACCCATGCATGATTGTGCACGATCGTATCGTGCACGATCGTCTCATGCACGTATCGTGCACGATGGATCGGTGCACCATTGTGCAAGATCGGTGCACCAAACTGTTCAATCAAACCTCGGTAAGATCTTCTTTTCTTTTTTTTAACGGGACCGACAATCCTGTTTAGTGACCCATTTTCTTTAGGCGCACATGACTAACGTTGAAGCGTTGTTGCGCAACTGTGATTGGTGTTTGCAAACGAAGGGTATAAGTGAAGCCAATGACGCACTTGTGCTATTCCAAGCCGCCGCTCTTTTTCTATTCTCCATCGTCTCAGGTGACCGTTAGACGCAATCTGCTCGCCGCCAAAGGGCGAAGCGATCATGACAATATCAATGTCTAAGGTGCTTTCCATCTAATTTTCTCCTAACACGTGCGATGCTTGTGTTTGTGGTGTTTAAGTCTGCAGGAAATACCAATGAAGATCACAAAATAAAACAACAACAACACAACAACGACATGTACTTCCATAGTAAGCAAAGACAAGGAACGACAAAAAAAAAATACGGACAAAACAACAAGACTCTTGGTGTTTTGTCCGTTTCTTTTTATTGTTTTGTCTCTCCGGTTATTATTGAAGTTCTTCACCAGCTCACCTGTGTTTTTACCCTTTCTTCAACAACATGTAATCCAGAAAAGGAAATACAATTTCTTTTTTAGATTGTTGATTAGGTAAGGCTTTTTAGGCAAATCGACTAATTGCTGAGCGTACAAGACACGGCAACGCAGTGCTGCATCTCTCAAACATTGAGTGGCAGTGTTTGGAGCACCCTTCTTATTATATTTACCGGTGTTACACTTCGCAGTGATCTCTGTGGCTTTAGTGTTTAAGTATTAATGTAGAACTTGGTTATATGATGATATTCTGCTGAAGTCTAAGCAACATCAGTGTTTCAACGCCTTAATTATAGTTGTTTGTCCTTGTTAATTTTATTTTGTGTAGACTTCGAGTGTACTGGTAATATCAGTGCAATTAATAAGGGGGCTTGTACTCATGTCGAATTTACGCAAAGGCAAGAGGCAATAAGCTGTCTTTTTTGTCATATTTTAGCTTGCCTAAGTTTCACAGTGAAAATCTATTTGGATGAGGCTTCGTTGCGTCATTGCTAATAGTAACACGAGAATTAGATACCCACGTGTATGCTGGTATTGTCACTGACAGTTTAAGAGACCCGCGGCGTAGTAAGTTCTGGAGCATACTATGATCGCTTCTTACCCAATGAGATATTGGCATTAGCCGTTAAAAACGCATAAGAACATGTCAAGAACCGAGAGCATATGAAGCCACACCCTGTGGTTATTGGGTTGTCAGCGACCGTAGCCAGATTCATGTCACAGCCTTTTGCTGAACATTTTTTTGGTTATGTCTAACGTGTCTTCCCTCAAAGACGTTGAAAGTAAAAACAAAAGCCTAGTTCGTAAAAAAAAAAAGAAAGCGGAAGGTTTGGTTCGAGATTAAAAGAAGGGAATACCACCATGCCTGATGCAAACTTGTTGATGTGGTGGTGGTGGTCATTACGCTACGTAAATAGAACTAACGTCTAGGCCACAAAACAAACAAACAGAAACGTAGTTTGGTATTTGCTCTGCTCATAATGCGTTCGATGCCACTGAAATGGCTTAATTGAGAAAAAAGTAAAGTATCCGACATTAAGGCGTTCATGTTCATCCACTCTTTTATACCGTCCGCCTTACCCTAAATATATAGTAAAAATATCAACAACTTTTAAGTAAAACGCGGACCAATTTTTTATAACGTGCTTATTTTTTAACGTATCAATTTTCTTCTGCTAAACACTTGTTTTTTCTTCTTCTTCTAACCATTTTAATTAGCGCTAAATCCGAGCAATCCTTCATAATTATAAAGCGGATGTCTCTTGTCGGTGGTTTTCTTTCATTTGCAGATTTCGTTGAACGAGAACGAACTGGTCATTTAAGTAATAGCCTAGAACCTCGAAATCACGTCATTTATTATGATTATTCTCTTCTACGGAAGCTAATTGCAGCGGAAACGACTGCCCAGGGACTTCGACAAGATGGGACAAAAATGCAAAATTCTAACGAAGTGGAGGGTTTGTAAGAATTTCTTGCAGGTCTGCTTTTGCTCTTTCGTATGACAGAATCAAAAAGTGCGCTGCTACCAACGGTTTTGGAACTGCCCTCTAAATAGGTGGTGCACGCGGGGACAACGCGTGGTGAAATGTAGTACTTAATTATTGTCCTAGCCCACACACAATTCTTAATAAGGTTTTTAGTTCTTTTTAGTGATTCGTATACTGATCTTAGTGCCTGCGTATACTGAGTAAAAATTGGCACAAATATTTAAATATTAGGGTGTAGCAAAACCGACCCCGACATAAGAATAAAAAAATATACGTTACGTAAGTGAAAGAAGAGGCTCGGTCCTACATGAATTCACTTCATCAAATGTGACTTTCGAGGGTGCTGGTATACAACGCAAATGTTCGCTCTCTACACAAGCGCTATGAACCACCTAAAAGCTGCATGTACAAATAAATAAGTCATGGCTGGTAAAACGAATGAATGTCTTCTTATAGGGGCAGTCCGTACTGACTCTGCACAGTCAGTAGGCACAAAATGAAGGAATGCTCTCTTCAACAGTTCTGGAGCGTCTCGCAACGAAGAATGGAGATCTAGAAGAAGACTACCGTGAGATTGTACTAAACAGCGGCGAAACGAGTGGCACCGACCTGTTCGCAAGTATTTACTCCCGAAGGACCTATATAGGGAACTCCATCCACGATAGACATAATTTGTTTCTTAAAAGTGCCATTTTTGCTTTGAGGCAACAGAATCGAAGCACGGCCCTCAAGAACTTGTACGTGAATACGTTCTGACTAAAGCGCTTCAGAAGCATCGAGAAGTGAGCACCTCTCCTGTTCGAAGCGGTGGAGAGAAAATATACTATTCTTCGTTTCCGACGCTACGAGCTGACGGGACCACTCAGATAGCGTCAAAAGCGCACCATCATGGTGGTCATTATGTTTCTTCACGTGTTCTATCATCGCTGAACCACTGATAAACAGAAAACGCCCAGTGACTTGCGCTTTTCACGTTGTTTGATTGGTCCCATTTGCTCGTAGCGTCGGCTGTCTCTGAGCTTAAGCTGAGACTAAGTATAGAAAGATTTAATTGATTCAGGAGTAAACAGCAGTTCGACGTCACGGCTTGCGACCGATAACGAAGCAAAAGTTCCGAATAAAGCCTGGAATTTCGCATTTTTACCTTCTATCATATTTTCTCACGGAATCCGTAACAAAACGTTGAAAAAAGCCGCGCTACCACCCTTTGGGTTTCAAAGAAAAAGTGGAAGGTTAAAGTTCCTTTTCCGGCTTATAACGGGAATTATAACATCAACTCTAGTGGCCCATACATCTTCCTGGAAGGTGTCTCAGAACTAACAATCAGAGCGCAGTCAGGCCCTGCAGCCCAAACCTTGATGTTTGAAGTACACTTTTCTGGTAAACACAATTGAGGAGAGGAATAATTTTAATGGCGAACGTTTTGTTGGGATTGATAATGCAGCAAAGTTTGAAAAAGTGTTAATTTATTTTTATCTAGAAAAACGTGCTAGTTCGGTCTTAAATGACGTTGTTGGTGAAGATTTTATAAACGCTCTTGTTTAAGCGGCGAATTACCCGAGTGATAATTTTATTTGATGTGATTGGTTGCTGTATTCTTCTGGTTATTTTTTGCTCTTGCTTTTCTTTGTTAAGACACTCCTTAGACAGTCTGAAAGTGCTACTAGATTGTAAATAAATAATAGAAAAAAACGCTTCCCGTTCTTTATGTAGTTATTCAGTGATACGACTATACTCGGTCACCCTTAGAACCTTCGTCTTCAGTGCGAGCTCTCTGGCTTCAGCAGTGCGTTTGCTGCCTGTGCCTTCGCTTTCACACTCGTGTTAAAAAGGACAAAAAGCTGGCGCTGAAGGTGGAGCTTCGCAGTCTCAACTGGGGTGAACGGAGTATATACTTTGTTAACTGCCTAACATGATACTGCAGCCAAAGATACAAGCGCGAGCTAACCCGCTCTACTGACTTCTAGACGTGCATGTCTAGAGCGGGCTCTCGTTCTGCTGAAGAACGCTTCCCAGGCGGGGACCTCCAGTTCTCGTGCTTGTGGCATTGGCTGCAGTCTCAGCTGGAAGGGTAAACAGATTGTAGTGCGCGCTGGCTTGTTTCATGTTTCGTAACGCGCTTTGTTTATTCGCTCAGAAATTTGCCCAAGCAGCACAGATTTTGGCCAAGCATTGGCCAATGACTGGTGATGGTCTCTTGGCCAATGGCCAGAGAGTGGCCATTCATCGGCCAATGCTCGGCCGGTGGCTGATGGCTGATGGCTAAATGGCCATCGCAAAAAAAAAAAAAGGCGAGTCATCGGCCAATGGCTGGCCATTGTCTGGGCCACTGGCCAAAGCATCATTGCCAGCCATTGGCCAATGATTGGCCGACGCACTGAGCTGCTTCGGTAAGATGTATCCCTACTCCCGTGGTGTTCGAGCTGGTGAGAGTTTCCGACTCCCCGACGGCCGTGTCCGCCGCGCGCCTCGTTTCGTCGCCTCCCTCCCCCATGCGAGTGCCTTCGCCCCTGGACCCCGGCTCGGACAGACTCGAGTAAGCCCTCTCACCACACGGCGGCTGGTCGCCCCCAACGAGCACTTGACCGTCGGACACACCCGATATTCGCTACATTTAACTTGCACTGCCACTCCCTCCCCCTTCTATAAAACCACACCTCTATCACCGTCCCCCCCTCTGCCCCTAGACTTTTCTCCCCCCTCCCCCCTGAGAGCCAGTGACAAATGCGCCAGGTGTGCATCCACCCTATTGGCCCCTCTCCTTCCTCCCCCCTATCCTATTCATTCACAACGCTCAGAGAAGACGTTCCGAGTAAGGTATTCAAAACCAGCGTTGAGACCAAGTATCTGCCGTGTGTCAACCCATAGCTCGTGTTCTTATAGCACTGGGAGCTTAGTCTTCAATAACGCGTTTTAATAGGCACGACACGAAATAAGAACACTGTCTAAAGGAAATACAGCCAGACAGACATTTTCCCCTTTACCAAAAAGTGCGTTATGTGTTTCTTCAGACAGCATAAAGTTAGTCAGCCCCAAGCTTGGTTGTATGGCAGACTGTAGTGAGATTACTTGTAATCGGTTACTTCTTTTAGTCATTTTGTAAATAATCTGAATACATTTATTACGGGTCGATCCCAAGAGTAGTGTCATTTGTTTTGGAAGTACTAGAATTACGTCGTAACTATTGCTACCTTTCCCTTACCTTTCTAATGGCGCCCTTTTCTTGTGCAAGTTTCCTACCCAAGGATGTTCGAGCCAACTAAGTCTTTGACAGGAGGATGGTTTACTCAGATTGGTGGATTAAGAAGCAGATAAGTAGTTAATATTTCGTTGATTCTAACCATTAATATACAGTACGAAGAACTCAATTTCTTAAGCGGCAGAAAAAATTGTCGTTTTAAGAGTCTGAAGTAATCGAAAAAGTAGGGTTACTTTTTCAAGTAACGGCCAATCACAATTTTTCTCGAGTAAAAACGTAATCTAATTGAATATTTATTAAATGAAGGTAATTTTAATTGCAATCGATACCCTTGTTCGAGTAATTTGCACAAGACTGGCATCTGGTGCCTCCGACGTAAATGAGAACTTTATCCAGCGCCATTGCTCTCATAGCCTGGGCTCAACGTGCATCAGGCAGTAGTGATACACGACCGCACGTCGACACGGTGGTCACCCAGGAGGCTTTACGTTGGACACACGGCGAGACAGTCGGCGTGGTCACCTACTGCCGCGATTGGTCAGCGCCAGGGCCAGTCGCGGCGGTCAGAGATCTCGCCAACATTCTCGAAGAGCGTTCAACTTAGAGCTCCAAGTCGAAACGAGCAGGGGTGGGAAGGATCAGGACCCTAGGTTCTGCAGAGCGAGCTTCAGCTCCACGTGCTCCGAGCGGCGCGGTGAGCTAAAGCCCGGTTCACACAGTTGCGTTTGACTGCGTTTCTGACTGCGTTGCGGCAGCGAGACACCAGGGAAATCCCTGCTGCTGGTATCGCGTGCCAGGAAGATTCCTTGAATTGGATTTCACGCCTTACACGAAGCACAGATGTGCCGGTGACTCGCTTTCGGTTCTCGCCGTGCAACGCAGTCAAACGCACTCAACCGCATAGTGTTCGAACTGGCCTTAACACTCTCGGTCACCGGGACACCCCGTTCCTTTGCTTTGCTGCAGCAAAGTTTCATGGGATATTAACATTCTCACGTTGTACCGCACACAGTGCAATGTAATTCTCCCGTTCTACTAACCCAAGCCAAACCCATTAAAAAAAAAATCGGCAAGCCGGCGCACACCGAGGGTTACGCGCAAAGTCGAGATTGAAATTTTAAAATCCAAGCGATTTCAAGAGAGGACTATATAGTAAGATACTATATAGAGAGCTCAAGAAACGATCGGAGTCTCGATCCTCTTATCATCGGTCGGTGCCAATGAAATTGCGGCCTCAGTTGATAAGGACACCAAGGCACAAGTCACGAAGCAAGAAGTCTAAACATAATAAGACACGTCCTGCTTTTCTGAAGTTGGAAGTGACTGTAGTTGCGATTTATAACTAAACAATACTTGCAAAGACGCTTAAGTTTAAATCCGAATAATTTACTAAACTTTAAGATGCCGAGTGAGATATCTGTTACGCACGTCGGTTGCTCTTGTACCATATGTTAGATTCTGGTTGTTTTGAAGCTGGGCAGTTTTGGGAATGCGCTTTTCTGGTCTGTACTGGTTTGAAGCTGTGCTGCTTTGACGTTAAACTTTTTATTGCGTGCTCTTTTTTTTAACGTTTTGTCGAATTTTTTTAATGCAACGTTATACAGTGCAGATTTTTCTACTTGCGGTTGTGAGTAGTTCCGTTGACTCATCCCAGGAAGCAAATCCCAAGACATTCGAAAGCTTACTGCATTCGGCCAGGTGTCGAGACAACGGCGCACACCTCTGAAAGGAACGATGGCCCCACCGCCGGTACGAAGCTGATGCGTATTGACGTTTTCCGCGAAAGCATTTTATACGTTCGCCACCTGTTCACCGCATTCGAGCCGTGGCGTTCCTTTTCGAATTCGCCTTTGAGTTTTTGTTCTCTCCCGCTTTGTCCTCCTTTCGGTTTTTGAGGTTGTCGTGGTCCAATATTCGCTAGGGTTGCGTGTTTCCTTCGCCACACGTCACCAAGTGGGAGACCTTGATTTTTCTTCGTGCGACCGACGGTGTGTTTGTCTCCAAGGGTCGACGCAAGGAACTCGCCACGCTAATCCGTTCTGGCGTTTCACTGTTCCAGGTAGGTGTAGCATCGAAGATCGGTCGTGTTTTCGTCCGATGACTGCGTTTGGGTAGCGTCCATGCCTTGTGCCGAGGTGGTTAGTGGAAACATTGTATTACTCCTTATATTTTTCCAAAAATGTGTTATGGGACTCTTATATGGGGCACAACTACAGTATCCGATTACTCTAAATTACTAATCCCACAAAAAGTAAGGTGCTACGCATATTGGAAAACTATATGGGGAGAATAAGAGAACTGCGGACGGAACCCACTTTTTGATAAATATAAGATCTTAAAGGCAAATCAAGTATATTATCAAATTATTTCAATTCAGTTATCGAAAAAGGTTATACGCCACCCCAGTCGCAACAGAAGGATTGTACCCGTTCCGTCATATTCAAAGGAGGGAACCCTATACAAGAACAAATTACGGAAGGCAAAGTATACACTATCAAACAATCAGTCTATTAAATAACATGCCCTCTATGAACTATGCAAAAAATCGTTCCCTTTATTTAAAAAAGAATGTAAAGCACTGCTGGTAGGCAGCGAATAAAATTTATCTAAGCTTCCTAATCTAAGAAAAGTGTTGTATTATACTTATACCTTCAAAGTTCATCCTTGTTTTATTTTATGTGCATGACTCGCCTTGTTATATTTTGCTGGGTACATACTGTTCAGTTTCCGTAAAGTGAGCGATAATGATGTTTGTTTTTGTGTGCTCCTTAGATGACTTGTTTTATCCTTTCATGTTGATTATAATCTGTATCCTCGTTTTTTGCATCCAGTGCGCATTTTTTATCCTTGTATACATGGATTTTATTGTTGCATTTGTGTTATGTATGTGTGCCTCAGTTCTGTAAAAGTATTTTTATCATGCTGTATTATTTAGTTGGATGGAATGCAATTCCATGTTATTTTTGATGTGTGGACTGTAAGGGACCGGTGCCACGTCAGGCTTTTTTTAGCCTTTTGCACCGACCTTCTTTCGGGCTTTGCCCGAGGGAAAGCAAATAAAGAAAGAAAGAAAGAAAGAAAGAAAGACGTAGGACAAACGTTGCCCCTTCGCCGGCATGCCCAATACCTTTTACACTAAAAAATCTGGTCGTAAAAGAACTAAACATTTTTCGGCGTATCCATATTTTGCACCATAAAAAGTTATTTTAAGCACTCCCTTAAAGGGTTCTTCGCGAAGAGCCTATGAGCGGTTCCTTCAAGCTCCTTTATTTAATGCGAAAAAAGTTTTTCATTGCCCAGTTACATTTCTAGTACGCCAGGGGTCGATAGTGCTTGAGGCGAAACCGTTATTTAAGAGCTGAAAGAGTTCTTGGGACGTCAAAGAACCTTTCAAGGACGGATTTTTTTTAGTGTATCAAGAACCAAGGAGCCTATTTTAATACTTTTATTAATGAAAAGAAACAATGTCACAACACATAATGCAAAACAACAAAGGCAACTTTCAGTATTTATTTATTCATTTTTATTTATCTTAGTTAAGGACATCTGGTCGTAAAAGAACTTTTAGGGGTTCTTCGGCTTGTCCATATTTTGAACCCTAAAAAGCTCTTTTAAGCACCCCTTGAAAGGGTTCTTCGTGAAAAACCTCAAGGGTTCTTTTAAGCTCTTTTTTTTTATGCGATAGAGTTCTTTATCGCCCAGTTGCCATTCTTGTGTGCCAGGAGGCAAAAGGGCTTGTGGCGAAGTCGTCCTTCACGAGCTGAAAGAGTTATCTGGGCGTCGAAGAACCTTTCATTAAGGTTTTTCTTTTAGAGTCCACTCTCTTCTTCCTTCTTGTTTACGCTACATCGCGTGAATATGTTCCCAGTCATGTCACGATAAGATTACCTAAAACCAGTTTATTTCCGTCGGCAGAACAGTGCTAATAACTTTAAGCTTTTTTTTTGTCATAAAAATGAGGAAGGCAAAACAAAAAGCTACTTTACATAAGCCTGAAGAGGTCTTTTTTCTTCGCGGCAGAAAACCGCGGAAAACATTTTAAGTAAACATATTTTTAAACATTGATCGTGCACCATATTACAGAGTTTACTTCAGTGGTATAAAAAGCGCGCGCATTGTCAGCTTATAATTCCAGTTGAACAATGCATGATCAGTTTAGTTATGATTGGGAAAATAATGAACAGACTGAGTCAAATAATAAAACGCACGTGTATATTATTCTGTTTCTAATAGTATTATGTAACATGCACTTCGATTATTTTTTTTGTAATTTAATTTAATCTTGTGATTTACTTTCGAGATAATTTAGAAGTGACTGTAATATCTATTGTAGATATGTTATAGTGTGCTGAGTAGTAGAACCCCATCTTTCGTCATGTCAAGTTAAGTACTCCGGATTGGTGTTGACCAAATCTGACAATACAGGGGAAAGAAATGGGTCCCTTTGTTTCTGATACACTCCCACCAAACGATTAATGCAGTAGTGGTTTATTGACCTTATTTTTTGTATCGTAAAAGATTCCCCGATGAGCGCGAAAACAACGTCCTACTTGATGAAAACATGTTCGTTATGTTGAAGCAGCTAAATTTTGTTTTGTTGCTGGGCCCCCGGCTAGGTGGCAGTAAACATAATCGTTTGTAAATCAAGGAACAATATTGGGTTAACTTCACCCACACTAGAAACACAGAACGAATCCACCCTGCGTATAGCTTAAAAACGTAAGACAATTTGCCATATTATGCAAATATTAAAATCGTCACAGCATGCTACGGTCCTGACTACGATTAAAACAAATATGGCGTTCTCCAATTCAACTTAGATTATTCAAATTTAACATTCATAAACACTCGCCAGTGTCCTCCAGTTTCCAGCAAGACAAAACAATTATGCGTCATGACCCCGAATATTATTTTTTGGCTTTAGCATAATAATGACCCAAACTCCAATCTCAATACAGAAAAAAAAAACTCTTTATTTTAGTTTTGCTTTGTTTAGCAATTGTCTACGTATTCTCATATCTGAACGGTGGTAAAATTTTTCTGCGGTGCTGACAAAATAATTGAATTTTCGCCATCAGGGACTGAAAAGTAATCCCTGCTGCGACTTTTCCAAAAAAAAAAAAGAGGCTATGTTAGCCCTGTCGTTCGTACTTCTGATCATTCGTCCCACATAGTTTGAATCTAATTAAGTACCGAAGCTGGAAACGATTCCACCGAGAATCGAGAGCTCATGGTAGAAGTGCCAACGTTCCTAAAACTATTCTATTATTACAGTTGAAAACCGTTAGGGTCGAAAGCTAGCTAGCTAAAAGAATGGAACGCTCGGAAAGTGTTAAATAAAAACAAAAATACTCGCCTTCTTCGAGTGTATATAAGTGATTATCTCTGCCCTTCCCAGAGCGCGCTTGCGTTGTGCGTTGAATTCGGTTTCGCTGGGATTTCTTGATTGGATTTCTGGAGAGGAAGCTAGGGGAAAAACCTACGTAAACTAAAATTCGGAAGAAAGTAAGTGAAGGAAAAACTCCGAGCTGCTTTTTTCCACTGCCTGTGCATTATTGAAAATCGCTTCTGGTCCAAAGTAGCTAATGCGTTTTCGCGCTAAGACGTCAATTTCATTAATTAGTATAACTTATAAAGAAACAAAAAGTAACAGAAATGAAAAGGGTAGAAGGGCAGAATTTTTGAAAGAAAAGGGGAAGAGTCTTGGACGACGAGAAAGTCCTTGAGAGGTCGGAGAACTTCGACAGCCACGTGACACTATGGTCGGAGAAAGGGCGAAGGGAAATCTTTTTTATTTATTTGCGTCTTCGAATTAGAGCGACTATTCCGGAACTTGGTGACGTTTCCCGTGAGGCCATATTCCCAAAAGATTCTGCAGTCAGCTTGCTCCTTTCTTTCTTGCTCAAATATATATTGCTTCCCGAAAGCGTAGGACGGCGAATTCTTTTCTGTTTTTGTCGGTATTAAACACCGTAGGAAGGAAACCGAGTTCCCCCGAAATTTGAACGAAACAAAACATACTTGAGCGCGAGTTTTGTTCAGACTTGATAGGCACTCAATACTACGGCTATTAGCCGACCGTCTTCATTTCCGGTGCCTCTGGGGACCACAGAAAAAACGAAACAAAAGAGGTCGCTTTTATTGCGAAAAGTTTAGTGAACATAATAAGGAAAAGAAAAAAAGCGCAACTGAAATATTCTAGGCAGATAAAAATGATCAAGGTATACTGCGTGTTTCAAATAGGGTGCGTAAAGTATTTACATATTCACCGCATTCGGTGGGAATTGATACCAAGAGAGCGCCACAGTATTTGGTGCCCCAGTAGAGTTTCGGTAGTGTATTCATTTGTTCTTCAGCAACGCACAGCGATCGGGTAACAAGGTTTTACTTCGGAAAAGTACCTGTTATACATCCGTAAGAACCTGCGCGCACTGTAGAGAATAATACAATTCTAAAAAAAAAAGAAGGCTGTGGGACAAAGGGAAAAGAAGAGGAAAACAGGAAGCGCGCAGGCGTTCGCAAATGTTTGCGAACAAACATCGGTGAATGAAGACGAAACTGCTATCCTATACTAAACTCGCTCTTTTATCAACGAGTATTGGAATCACTTAACCCGTCAAAGCGTTTAATTCATAATTACCTCATGGAACTTTACAGGATAAGTAATTGTCCATCGATAGTATTTATTGAAATGATTTTCAATTTGTACGATAGCTATACGGTCATTACGTAGCGTTCGATGTCTCTTAATTTTTCTTTTTAGGTTGTGATACCAACTTTATGAAGTTTGCGTCTCCTGTTTGAGCATCACATGTAGTCAGACTGGTTATTTGGCCTTTTGCGCACTGACTTTCTGAGGTATTCCGCTCGCACAAATCATCTCGGACGAGCGGACGTGCACGACTAGAAAACT
>JAZHYW010056037.1:0-11665 GCA_037355805.1 Ixodes ricinus
CGTAGGACAAACGTTGCCCCTTCGCCGGCATGCCCAATACCTTTTACACTAAAAAATCTGGTCGTAAAAGAACTAAACATTTTTCGGCGTATCCATATTTTGCACCATAAAAAGTTATTTTAAGCACTCCCTTAAAGGGTTCTTCGCGAAGAGCCTATGAGCGGTTCCTTCAAGCTCCTTTATTTAATGCGAAAAAAGTTTTTCATTGCCCAGTTACATTTCTAGTACGCCAGGGGGCGATAGTGCTTGAGGCGAAACCGTTATTTAAGAGCTGAAAGAGTTCTTGGGACGTCAAAGAACCTTTCAAGGACGGATTTTTTTTAGTGTATCAAGAACCAAGGAGCCTATTTTAATACTTTTATTAATGAAAAGAAACAATGTCACAACACATAATGCAAAACAACAAAGGCAACTTTCAGTATTTATTTATTCATTTTTATTTATCTTAGTTAAGGACATCTGGTCGTAAAAGAACTTTTAGGGGTTCTTCGGCTTGTCCATATTTTGCACCCTAAAAGCTCTTTTAAGCACCCCTTGAAAGGGTTCTTCGTGAAAAACCTCAAGGGTTCTTTTAAGCCCTTTTTTTTATGCGATAGAGTTCTTTATCGCCCAGTTGCCATTCTTGTGTGCCAGGAGGCAAAAGGGCTTGTGGCGAAGTCGTCCTTCACGAGCTGAAAGAGTTATCTGGGCGTCGAAGAACCTTTCATTAAGGTTTTTTCTTTTAGAGTCCACTCTCTTCTTCCTTCTTGTTTACGCTACATCGCGTGAATATGTTCCCAGTCATGTCACGATAAGATTACCTAAAACCAGTTTATTTCCGTCGGCAGAACAGTGCTAATAACTTTAAGCTTTTTTTTTTGTCATAAAAATGAGGAAGGCAAAACAAAAAGCTACTTTACATAAGCCTGAAGAGGCCTTTTTTCTTCGCGGCAGAAAACCGCGGAAAACATTTTAAGTAAACATATTTTTAAACATTGATCGTGCACCATATTACAGAGTTTACTTCAGTGGTATAAAAAGCGCGCGCATTGTCAGCTTATAATTCCAGTTGAACAATGCATGATCAGTTTAGTTATGATTGGGAAAATAATGAACAGACTGAGTCAAATAATAAAACGCACGTGTATATTATTCTGTTTCTAATAGTATTATGTAACATGCACTTCGATTATTTTTTTTGTAATTTAATTTAATCTTGTGTTTTACTTTCGAGATAATTTAGAAGTGACTGTAATATCTATTGTAGATATGTTATAGTGTGCTGAGTAGTAGAACCCCATCTTTCGTCATGTCAAGTTAAGTACTCCGGATTGGTGTTGACCAAATCTGACAATACAGGGGAAAGAAATGGGTCCTTTTGTTTCTGATACACTCCCACCAAACGATTAATGCAGTTGTGGTTTATTGACCTTATTTTTTGTATCGTAAAAAGATTCCCCGATGAGCGCGAAAACAACGTCCTACTTGATGAAAACATGTTCGTTATGTTGAAGCAGCTAAATTTTGTTTTGTTGCTGGGCCCCCGGCTAGGTGGCAGTAAACATAATCGTTTGTAAATCAAGGAACAATATTGGGTTAACTTCACCCACACTAGAAACACAGAACGAATCCACCCTGCGTATAGCTTAAAAACGTAAGACAATTTGCCATATTATGCAAATATTAAAATCGTCACAGCATGCTACGGTCCTGACTACGATTAAAACAAATATGGCGTTCTCCAATTCAACTTAGATTATTCAAATTTAACATTCATAAACACTCGCCAGTGTCCTCCAGTTTCCAGCAAGACAAAACAATTATGCGTCATGACCCCGAATATTATTTTTTGGCTTTAGCATAATAATGACCCAAACTCCAATCTCAATACAGAAAAAAAAAACTCTTTATTTTAGTTTTGCTTTGTTTAGCAATTGTCTACGTATTCTCATATCTGAACGGTGGTAAAATTTTTCTGCGGTGCTGACAAAATAATTGAATTTTCGCCATCAGGGACTAAAAAGTAATCCCTGCTGCGACTTTTCCAAAAAAAAAAGAGGCTATGTTAGCCCTGTCGTTCGTACTTCTGATCATTCGTCCCACATAGTTTGAATCTAATTAAGTACCGAAGCTGGAAACGATTCCACCGAGAATCGAGAGCTCATGGTAGAAGTGCCAACGTTCCTAAAACTATTCTATTATTACAGTTGAAAACCGTTAGGGTCGAAAGCTAGCTAGCTAAAAGAATGGAACGCTCGGAAAGTGTTAAATAAAAACAAAAATACTCGCCTTCTTCGAGTGTATATAAGTGATTATCTCTGCCCTTCCCAGAGCGCGCTTGCGTTGTGCGTTGAATTCGGTTTCGCTGGGATTTCTTGATTGGATTTCTGGAGAGGAAGCTAGGGGAAAAACCTACGTAAACTAAAATTCGGAAGAAAGTAAGTGAAGGAAAAACTCCGAGCTGCTTTTTTCCACTGCCTGTGCATTATTGAAAATCGCTTCTGGTCCAAAGTAGCTAATGCGTTTTCGCGCTAAGACGTCAATTTCATTAATTAGTATAACTTATAAAGAAACAAAAAGTAACAGAAATGAAAAGGGTAGAAGGGCAGAATTTTTGAAAGAAAAGGGGAAGAGTCTTGGACGACGAGAAAGTCCTTGAGAGGTCGGAGAACTTCGACAGCCACGTGACACTATGGTCGGAAAAAGGGCGAAGGGAAATCTTTTTTATTTATTTGCGTCTTCGAATTAGAGCGACTATTCCGGAACTTGGTGACGTTTCCCGTGAGGCCATATTCCCAAAAGATTCTGCAGTCAGCTTGCTCCTTTCTTTCTTGCTCAAATATATATTGCTTCCCGAAAGCGTAGGACGGCGAATTCTTTTCTGTTTTTGTCGGTATTAAACACCGTAGGAAGGAAACCGAGTTCCCCCGAAATTTGAACGAAACAAAACATACTTGAGCGCGAGTTTTGTTCAGACTTGATAGGCACTCAATACTACGGCTATTAGCCGACCGTCTTCATTTCCGGTGCCTCTGGGGACCACAGAAAAAACGAAACAAAAGAGGTCGCTTTTATTGCGAAAAGTTTAGTGAACATAATAAGGAAAAGAAAAAAAGCGCAACTGAAATATTCTAGGCAGATAAAAATGATCAAGGTATACTGCGTGTTTCAAATAGGGTGCGTAAAGTATTTACATATTCACCGCATTCGGCGGGAATTGATACCAAGAGAGCGCCACAGTATTTGGTGCCCCAGTAGAGTTTCGGTAGTGTATTCATTTGTTCTTCAGCAACGCACAGCGATCGGGTAACAAGGTTTTACTTCGGAAAAGTACCTGTTATACATCCGTAAGAACCTGCGCGCACTGTAGAGAATAATACAATTCTAAAAAAAAAAAAAGGCTGTGGGACAAAGGGAAAAGAAGAGGAAAACAGGAAGCGCGCAGGCGTTCGCAAATGTTTGCGAACAAACATCGGTGAATGAAGACGAAACTGCTATCCTATACTAAACTCGCTCTTTTATCAACGAGTATTGGAATCACTTAACCCGTCAAAGCGTTTAATTCATAATTACCTCATGGAACTTTACAGGATAAGTAATTGTCCATCGATAGTATTTATTGAAATGATTTTCAATTTGTACGATAGCTATACGGTCATTACGTAGCGTTCGATGTCTCTTAATTTTTCTTTTTAGGTTGTGATACCAACTTTATGAAGTTTGCGTCTCCTGTTTGAGCATCACATGTAGTCAGACTGGTTATTTGGCCTTTTGCGCACTGACTTTCTGAGGTATTCCGCTCGCACAAATCATCTCGGACGAGCGGACGTGCACGACTAGAAAACTCAAGGTCACATGTGTACTTCAGAGGCAACTTGCTCTGTCAACTTGATTGACTCTCAGACGCAGCGGCGAACTCAAACTTCCTCGCATCAAACGACCGCGCCGCCGACATCCTCGTTGCACGACTGCTATGTAAAACCATGTAAAGCAAGCTTCCGCATATTTTGCTTATATATCTCCTAAAAAAAACAAAAAAAAACAGAACATTTTATACCGCCGAGACAGGAATGTCTTCCTTCATTTCATCATCCATTCCTAGTTTTTGTCTCTCTCTATACAGCAGGTTTGTTCCGACTCATCCAAGGTGAGTGAGTTCTCGCCGCCGGCGACGTCGGCCGTCTCCTCGGGCAGCTCTGACAGTGCGACGCCCCCGGGGTCGGAGGTAATAGAGGCCCGGGACGAACTCCGAGCATGACGTCGTCGTCAACGCCCCCCCCCCTCCCCCTCCACGGTCCCCATGCATATTGCATGAGCCGCTCCTCTCAGCAGCGCCGCATCGTAATCCATGCTGATCGCCCAGCACCTGCTGGAGCTCGCTGTCGACACGCTCGCGTCGTCGTCCCTTCGCCTTTTTCTAGCCTTCCGCTTTCGGGATTTTTGGGGTCCTCCTCGTTACTTGATTTTTGTTTTTCGGTATAAGGGTTAGCGCGTGTTTTTCAAGAAACGGGTGTTGCGCGATGTTTCTTTTCTTCTTTGTTTTAAATCCCAGGGGTGCGCCGATGACGTGTGAAGGCTACAATAGAAAGGCCGCGGGACGTTGGGAAGGGAGATACGTCGTGTTGGCGGGCTCGGTTTTGACCTCTCAATGGCGCAGCTCGCTGGGTGTCGTGCCGCCGCCGACGGGCTTCCTTGTAAAAACGTCTTCATATTTCATCGCCCGCCGAGAATCGAGCTATTTTGGATGTGGGCGCTTTGTGTGGAGGATGTCTTATGGCGAGGATGGTAAAGCGTTAGGGTGGAGTCTCCGCGTTTTCCCTTCTTTCGTAGTGATTTCGCGAGGTGTACGGGGTTTCGTGCGAGCGTTGTCGTATGGCTCTTACGCACGCACGTGCGTTCGGGCGCCGACCTGTTACCTGGAAGTTGCAGCTGAGAGAAGTCTCGAGAAAAATTGCGCGTCGCAAATATGTAAACGTCGTGTGGCATGTGCCGAAGTGCTCCAATATTCCTGCGCGAATTTCCTTCCGTGCTTTGTTTTGAAGAAAGCGGCTTTCTTCATCTTTTCCCATACCTCCAGTTTTTCCATAACGAGACACTGAATACAACTCCGTAGTTTTTTTCTTTTCTTTACACGCTTTACGATTGCGTAAAGGGTCAGAAATATTAAACTAGAGTTTGTTTAAAAAATGTCTTTCCCAAACCAACGTATTCTAAAAATAAAAGAAGAAATGTCGCCGTCATTGTTTTTCTTATTGCATATCGAGTTGTTTAACAATCACCCATATACTGTGAGGTTACAGCCGTGTGATTGTTGCACACCGTTCTCTGGCAGCAGAGAGCACGATCCAGATTGTGTTTCCGCAGCGGTTAAACGTGTGACGAAAGCACACCTCAAATCACCGGCTCGTGTCTGCACATTTGACTGATTCCTGCCCAAGCTAGTATTTTTTCGTCTTTAGATTTTTTTCTTGTTTCGCCGCGGTAGTTTTTACGAGGCCTCGTCATATAAGGCGACCTCACACACGTGCGCATTTGTAGAGTAATGATCACTTCTCAAATAGTCAGCCGTGCGGTCGCTTTTTTTTTTTTCTGATGAGAGCACATGCTTTGGTGTCTCTCAGCGTGACTCTAACACTGGTCCTTGCTTTGAGGCCATTTTTCTTCAAAACGTTTGTTTACGTGTTTCTAAGGCTGAGTTCTGGCGAAATTCGAGAAGAAAAAAAAAACAAAAAAAACGTCTTTATTCGAAGACAAGTGGAATGCAGCGACGCCTGCCCCTCGAGTGGATTGATATCACGCCGCCACTCAAAATATTTAACTTATTTTTAGAACGAACTTCTTTGAGCATGGTAGCGTGTTCCTAATGTCACCAACAGGATGAAAACGACATTACCAAGCTGCTTCACTGGATCGCGGACGCTGCTTTTTATCGTAGAAATGAACAAAGGCCTGCTTGAATGACGCTTTCAAGGCAGTATATCGACATCTACGACATTTGGCTTCCTTACCTTGTCTCGTCGTCATTATGAGGCGCACCGTAAGGCATGAGTAAGCCATTAATAATTGCCACGTCCTACGAAGAATGAAGGCGCCATAGAACTAAGTCGCCATCGTGTCCTCGCGACACCCGCATCTACTCGAGTTAGGAAATTGAGCGGGACATGGAGATCAGAAGCGAACTCTACCCTCTTCCCTTTCCCTCGCCCATCCACCGCCCGCATGAGGCCGTTGTCACCGAGCAAACGACGGTATTATTTCCTAGAGAACGGAGTAACTTGAAACCGACGCATAACGCTTCTAGGCAAAGCTTGTATATACGCGTATAAAAGCTTTGCCCAGAAGCGTTATGCTCCTGGGCAAAGTATAGTGCTGACAAGTTAAGAATCAGGCATACCTGATTCTTAACTTGTCAGCACTATACTTATAGCACATGATGTTTTGTTTCCGCAGAAGATTCGTTAACGGTATTCTAAGGAAAATACCGTCGACCACAATCCATAGTCAACTACAAACTCAACATTTACTTCATCGTTCGTTGAGTTCACGGAAAGGGCAGCAAACACACTTTTTGAGCAGTAATAGTGAAGGCGCGGCGGTGGATGGGCGAGGAAAGAAGGGTAAATTCGCTTCTGATCTCCATGTCCCGCTCCTTCTAACAGTAGATGCGGGTGTCGCAATTTCATTCTCGTAGGACGGCAGTATTAGTAAACTTACTCATACACGGTGCGCCTCCTCAACTGAAGCCAGATGTCGTAGATGTCGATGCTACTGCTGCCCAAGCCGTTAACAGGCCTTGTTCATTTCTACGTAAAAAGCAGCGTCGATCGATCCAGTGAAGCAGCTTGTGTAATCGTTTTCATCTGTTGGTGACGTGGAACACGCTACCTGCTCAAAAGAAGTTCGTTCTAAAAATGAAGTTTAGAAAAGCGGCGTGATATCCGCTCGAGGGGCGAGAGCGACCTGTTTTGTCTTCGAACAAAGACGTTTTTTGTTTTTTTCTTCTCGAATTTCGCAGAACTCAGCCTTAGAGCTGCGTAAAACAAAAACGTTTTGAAGAAGTAACATAAAAGCAAGGACCGAACAGGTCACGCTGAAGATACCAAAAACATGTGCTCTCATCAGAAAACGACAAAAACGACCGGACTGGCGCTGATTATTTGAGAAGTGATACCTACAAATGCACACACGTGAAATGTGAGGTCACCTTATATGACGAGGCCTCATAAGCCGCGGCAAAAATCTAAAGACAGAAAACTAGGCAGGAATCAGTCAAATGTGCATTTACAAGCCTGATTTTGTTTCCTGCCAGAAGCTAATCTGGATCGATATACTGCCGGAAAACAGTGTGCAACACGTACTAACTATAATATATGGGTGATTGTTAAACAACTCGATGCAACAAGAAAAACAATGACAGCTTTATTTTTAGAATACGTTGGTTTGGGAAAAGACATTTTTAAACAAACTCTAGTTTAATATTTCTGACCCGCTACGCAATCGTAAAGCGATAACAAAAAGAAAAAAAACTACGGAGTTGTATTCTGTCTCGTTATAGGAAAACTGGAAATTTATGGAAAAAGATGAAAAGCCTTTCTCAAAACAAAAAGCGCAGAATTCGCGCAGAAATATATTAGACACTTCCTTTTTATACTGCATTTCAATTTATATTTGCGACCTTTTGAGATTTATATAACTGTAACTTCAGGTAGCAGGTCAGCGCCATTACGCGTACGTGCGTAAATGCTACGAATACTCGCGGAAATCGAGAACGCCTTCCCGCCTAACGCTTTGCCATCTCGTAAATACATCCTCACACAAAGCGCCCGCATCCAAAATAGCTCGATTCTCGGCAGACGTGAAATATGAGACGATTTTAAGGAAGCCCGTCGGCGCCAACACGACGTATCTGCCTATCCCCGCGACACTTCTATGTAGCCTTCACGTCATCAGCATTTACAGAGACAAAGAGAAAATTTCTTGAAACACCCGTTTCTTGAAAACACGCGTAACCCTATACCGAAAAACAAAATCAAGCAGCGAGTTTGAAGCAGAGAAAAACTAGAAAAAGGCGAAGAGATTTGGCATGTCGGCAACGAGCTCCAGCCGCTGGAAGCGACATCAACATGTAATGCGGCGCTCGCAACTCCTTAAGTGAGTGGAGGGGGGGGCGGCGACAGCGTCATGCTCAGGTTCATAATATAGCCCACCTCGACCCCGAAGGCATCACCTGTCAAACTACTTGAAAGACGCCGACGTCGCCGGCGAGCAGAACTTCAGCCACTACTGTAGACAACTAGAATGGATGATGAAATGAAGAAGTTTGGAAGTCAATCAAATTTTTTTTGACAGAATAAGTGCAATACGCTCTTGGGCAAAAACGTTTTCTAGTCGTGCTCATCCCTTCGTCGAGATATTTGTGCAACGAAACCTACCTCAGAAAATCGAGTACTGCGCCAAATAGCAGTCTGACTATGTGATACTCAAACAGGAGACGCAAACTTCGCAAGTTGGTATCACAACAAAAAAAATTAGAGACATCGAACGCCTTTGTAATGACCATGTAATATCGTACAAATTAATTTCAATAAATACTATCGATGGACAATTACTCATCCTGTAAAGTTCCATGAATAATTATGAGTGCTGCTTAACAGGTTAAGTATTCAATACCTTGATAAATGGGCGGGATAAATCTTCATTCACCGATATTTCATTTTCAGCAGTATTGCAATATTTTCACAACTTCTTCCCTTTTGTCCAGCCTTTTCTTTTTTTTTTTTAAATTGTATTATTCTCTACAGTGCGCGCAAATTCTTGCGGATGTATAACACGGAATACTTTCCGAAGTAAAAACCTTGTTATCCGATCGCTGTGCGTTGCTATTAAATGGGCTCACTACCAAAATACTGGAGCACCAAATACTGTGAGCTGCCCTCTTGAATTCCCGCCGGAGAATACTGATGAATATGTAAACTTGCACTATTTAATTTGATAATTTTTATCTGCCTAAGAATGTGCGCTTTTTCTTTTATGTTCACTAAACTTTCGCAATAACTTTTCACTGTGGTCCCAAGACGGTCGGCTGTAGTGAGTGCTATCAAGTCTGAACAAAACTTCGCGTCTCAAATATGTTTTTGTTTCGTTCAAATGCTCGGGAACTCGTTGTTTAATACCGACAAAAACAAGTTCACCGTCCCTACGGAAGCAATATATATTTGAGTAGAAAAGGAGCAAGCTGACACTGCAATTTTTTTTTTGGAAACCTCACGGGAAACGTCGCAAATTCCGGAATAATTCGCTTCTAATTCGAAGGACGCAAATAAACAAAAAGATTTCCCTTCGCCCTTTTCTCCATATGTGAAGGATTCTCCGACCTCTCAAGTTTCTCGTCGTCAAAAAAATTTTTTCTTTCAAAATTCTGCCCTTCTACCCTGTTTCTTTATAAATTATACTAATTAATGGGAATTGACGTCTTAGCGCGAAAACGCAGTAATACTTTGGGCCAGAAGCGATTTTCAATAATGCACAGACGTGGAAAATAGATTTTTCCTTCACTACTTTTGGATTTGCATGGGATTTCCCCTAGCTCCTCTCCAGAAACCTCCAATCAGAAATCCCAGCGAAACCGAATTCAACGCACAATAAGCGCATATCTCTAGGCAGAATAATCACTTATACATCGAAGAAAACAGAATATTTTTGTTTTTATTTGAAAGGCGTTCCATTCTTTAGCTAGCCTTTCGACAACCGGCTGTAATAATAGAACGGAGACGTTGGCACTTCTACCATGAAGCTCTCGATTCTCGAATGAATCGTTTCCAGCTTCAATACTAATTAGATTCAAACTATGGTAGAACGAAATGTCAAGCAGAATTTAACATAGCCTCTTTTTTTGGAAAAAGTCACGTAGGTAGCGAAATTCAATTATTTTGTCAGCACCCTCTGAAAACACCGCACCGGTAGATATGAAAATGCACGTAGACAATTGCTAAACAAAGCAAAAACTAAAATAAAGAGTTTTTCTGATTGGAGTTTAGGTCATTATGCTAAAGCCAAAAAATATCGAGATGCATGACTCATAATTATTTTTTGTCTTGCTAAATTTGGAGGACACTTGGCAATGTTTATGAATGTTAAATTTGAATAATCTAAGTTGAATTGGAGAACGCCATATTTGTTTTAATCATAGTCAGGACCGTAGCATACTGTGACATTTTAATATTTGCATAATATGGCAAATTGTCTTACGTTTTGAAAAGCTATACGCAAGTGTTTCTATTGGGTGAGTTAACCCAATATTATTCCCTTGATTTACAAACGATTATCTACACCACCTAACCGAAATTCAGCAACAAAACAAAATTTAGCTGCTTCAACATAACGAACATGTTTGTAGAATAGGACGTTGTTTTCGCGCTCATCAGAAGTCTTTTACGATACAAAATAAGGTCAACCACAACTGCATTAATCGTTTGGTGGAGTGTATCAAAACAAAGGATTGACTCTTTTCCTGCTGACGTTTAGTCAACGCAATCAGATACAACTTGACATGACAAAGTTACTACTACTCAACACACTATGTATATCTACAATAGATATTGCGAGTCACTTCTAAATTTTCTCGAGATAAGATTAAATTAAATTACAAAAAAAACATCGAAAGTGCATGTTACATAATACTTAATAGAAACAGAATAGTGCGTTTTTATTTGACTCAGTCTGTTGTGGCCTACAATCATAGCTAAACTGATCATGCATTGTTCAACTAGATTACTAAGCCTACCACTGGAGTAAACTCTGTAATAAATTGCAAGATCAATGTTCTATGTTTACTTAAAATGATTTTCCGCGGTTCTGCCGCGAAAAAAGACTTCTTCCGACTTATGTAAAAGTAGCTTTTGCCTTCCTCACGCAACAAAAAAGCTTAAAGAGATTATTAGCTGTTCTGCCGGCGGAAATAAACAGTTTTAAAATAATCTTATGTGACATGACAAATGGCTTCACGCGGTGTAGCGTAAACAAGAGGAAGAAGAGAGTGAATACAAAAAGAAAAAACGCCAATGAAAGGTTCTTCGACGCCCAGATATTTTCAGCTCGTGAAGGACGACTTCGCCACTGCTGCGCGCACGAGCGCAAAGAATGGCAACTGGAGCGATAAAAGAACTCTATCATAAAAAAAAGAGCTTAAAAGGAACCCTTGAGGTTTCACGAAGTACTTTCAGGGGTGCTTAAAAACTTTTTAGAGGTGCAAATATGGACAAGCCGAAGAATCAAAAGTTCTTTTTACGACCCGAAATTATTTAACTAAGATAAATAAAAAAATGAATAAATACTGAAAGTTGCCTTTGTTGATTTTTGCATTATGTGTTGTGACATTGTTTTCTTTTCATTAATAAAAGTATTAAAATAGGCTCCTTATTACTAAAAAATCCGTCCTTGGGGATTCTTTTGACGTCCCAAGAACTCTGCAGCTCTTAAATAACGGTTTCGCCTCAAGCACTGCTCGCCCTAACTTTAAAAATGTAGCTGGGTAATGAAAAACTTTTTCGCATTAAATAAAGGAGCTTGAAAACTCACCAAACTCTTCGCGAAAAATTCCCTTTAAGGGAATGCTAAAACATGGTGCAAAATATGGATACGCCGGAAAATGTTTAGTTCTTTTACGACCCAGATTTTTTAGTGTAAA
>JAZHYW010056039.1:0-37849 GCA_037355805.1 Ixodes ricinus
TATTTGAACAAAACAAGAAGTTTTATGTTTGGACCTTTTTGCATTGGTTCAGACACCTATTTCCTGGACTGTTTACGACTCTGTACACCAGAAGAAAAGAGGAAACAGCTTCCGCTCACTAGAAAATGTTGTGTTAACACGCTTTCAAACGCCAAAATGTAGGATGCCGATCTAAATGAAATGGGAAAAAACACAATATTGGAGGAGTGCTTAGAAATGAGAAAAAACGAAATGTTTAGGAGACGAGTAGTATAAAAACTAAAAGGCACCTGAAATATACTATGCCGAAACAAATGCCCTAACATTGCGTCAATCACTGCTGGTTTTCTTCCTTGTTTTTAGACAAACGCGTAATTCAATGTGCAACCGTTAAAGCCTTTTAATTTTCTCTTTGGCCGCAAAGACACTTTGGGGTGCGAAAGTGACATCAACGGGATCCTTTCAGTCGCTTAATTAAGAACTCGACTTTGCGAAAGACACCAAATTAAGCATAATTACTAAATGCAACCGAATTTCTAGGTTTCTTTACTCCACCAGGAAGCTCTAAGTGCCGTTAGCACGGGGGATTAATAAAAAAAATACTCGTATGCTACATTTTTTTTTTTTTTACAATAAAGCGCCGCGGACGGTACTATCCGTCCCAGCCGAATTCATCGCTGTGAAAACGCATCACGCGACCATGCTTCCTCCGCTTCGCTGCAATTTTCCAGAATGTCATGTGATTCTCATAAAGCAATCAATTTGCTTCGATAGATCGTAGGTTCCTCTTCGGTCCGTCCTAAATTCAAACACAATATAGTAGGGGGAGAGGGGGTGCTATGGCCAAAAGCACTACAAAAATTAACAGAAGGACGTTCGAAGAATGATAAAGTTGTAATCACGACCGTTTCCATTTAGTAGGCATACAGCAGTTTATGATTCGCGTTGCGAAACACACAAACGGTTAGTGAAAGTATCTTTCCTAATAAAAAGTCTCCCCAGGAAGAAACTCGTCCAATTTGCAACAGTGAGTGGTGGAGGCCGCCTTTGGTTTAACGCCATTTAGCTCTGCCCGCTTCTACGGAATGCTTCGTTACCTCAAGGTTATCTCCTCCTTACTTGGAATGTCGTAGGCGTTTCAAAGAGGAAAAAGATTTGGGGCTCAGAACCATGGTCTCCAGGGAATTGAAGCTACATAAGGCGTATTCTACACTGCCTGGCAGCATGAACGTAAACAACACTCATTTCGGCACTAGTTTTAATTTTGTATTGGTATTGTCAGCGGTCAAAACGCTCCGCCTAGTCGCACAGAGCATATGTTTGTGACCGTAGTCTCTCCAAGCTTAAGAATGACGGGGTGCGGCTCCTGAGGCTGACGCTTCTTGCTTCGCCATTCGTTCTTCGTCGTTATGAATGGCTAATTCCTCAATCCCATTGGCTGAGCAGCGTTAATATGATAATTAGTGCTCGCGGCGCCCTGAGTTTCCTAAGATGTCAGGGACAATCTCTAATTGCAGGTATAATTATTGCTATATCTAGTTTTTTCTCGTTGGCTCCAACGCAGATAATCGAATTCTCTCACGCATTCTTCAAGGTAGATACCGTCGAAGTTACTTGGGTATCGGCTGATTATGACCTTAACTACAATGACACCAAAAAATTCAACGGCTCAAAGCAGACCCATGCAGGAGACTTTCACGCGGCGTTTGGTCATACTAACTGCGTTTAACATGAAAACAAATTTTAATTGCTGAGTCCGTAAAAAGATTAAATATAAACGCCAATAAAAAAAAGTCGTCATCGACCTTTAGGTTAAAAGTCCTACTTTGCGTAGAAAAGACAAATTTAACTACCATTTGTGTAATTTTCCTCAGAAGACATCAGAAAGGCGTTTTATGTATAGTGAATATTTATTTTAAAGTAATATCGACACTATATTTAGCAAACAAATCGACGTCATGTAACCTGAGGTCCTGTGACCTAATCACATGAGGTGACGTCGCTGTGTCAAGTCGGGTGTCCATTGAGATATCTTGACATCACGTGACATCAATTTCCCCACTAAATTTAGAGCGAAGGGAGGGACGGATAGGCAGACAGATAAACTTCTAGAATTAGGTGGTTTCGTTTAAGAAAGGCATTACAGTCTTCAAAATCTTTTTTCTAGCTTTTTAGTACGCTTTTATACAAAACGCGACAAATCTCTAAATGCAATTTAAAAAAAAAGAAACGTGATCGATCTTTAAAGCAAAACGCACTCTCGACTGTGATCAAGTCACTCCTTGAGGGGGACCGGTGGCCGAGTAGTCTAGCGCACACCAGCTAGGAGCACGTGGAGCGAAAAGTCGCCCTGCACAACCCAGGGATCCTGCGGGTTCAATGCCCACCCCTGCCCGTTTCGGTCGGGTTCAGCATCGTACCTGCGTGCGGTCGTGTATCCCTACTGCGTCGAGCACGTTAAAAACCCCAGGCTAGCGATCATACCGCTCTGGCTAAATTGCTCATATACAGCTGAAAGACAAGTCGCCCGTTGAGGCAGACAAACTTCAGGCTGCATAAAGAGCAACACAAACACAAGTCACTCCTGACGGCCTGCAACAGGTACATCTAACCAGAGTCCGCCGTATTCCATCAATCCAGCCCTCAAATGCACCGTCCGAGGCTAACCCAGACAGGCGGATCCACCAATCAACGCGATGGATTCCGCGGCCGAGCGCCATTCTCCCGGAAATTCCGGGCGGAATTTGCTCCTTCTTTTTTCACTCTTTATATACACGTTTAGAGCTCTTACCACCCAGTTGAAAACTGCTGAGTCACTCGGCTGTGGACGCATGCTTGACGTCTGATATTACTCTATGGTTCAATGAACGCTTCACCGACTGCTCTGTTTACCGCGTTCCAAAATAAGAAGTCCCTCGATTTCCGCCTAATGACGTCACACAACTGTCATGCTGTCGCCGACAGCGATCCTGGCGGTGATGGATATGGAAGACGCCTGCTCCGCAGCAGGTCGCTCTCTCCAGCCCGACAGTCTACGGAAGCTTCGGCACTCAGTAGTTGGGACGCTGCGACGACAGCGACACTTTCGTTCACTCGTGCTTTTTTATCAAACGTACGTCTAGCGCCAACCGGCAGGATCGCACCATTCGACAGTGTGACACTCCGGCGTTCTGTGACGTCATTTGTCGCCACTTTCGGACACAACTTATGATACGTGGGCGGGGAGAGTACATTAAATACAGCTGTCCGAGACGCGTTGCAGACATCATGATTACGCGAAAAGAAAAGCCACCACGCGTGCTCAGATTATTTTCCACAGCTCAATTGAACGTGATGGCGGCGCACATAAGGCGAATGTTGGAATGATGTATAGAAGACTATGTTCAGACTTTCCCAGACTGCTATATTGCTCGGTGTCACAGTCTGATTTAGCTTTTGTTTTTAGTTTTACAACACCCCGGATAACATTTCTTGCACCGTCTGCCCGTAGTGGTGTTTTCGTCTGAGGCATCTAACGTGATTACCGCATCGGTATACGGTGAAGGAAAAGAAAAATGACGTGTCTGGTAGAGAGAGAGAGAACGAGAGAGGGGAGGTTTTGGTGTAATTTATTCCCTCCAATCATCCGCAGGAAAGGAAAGAAAAATCTGAGAGCGCAAAAAGATTGCGCGATGTGGGAAGGTATTCCCCCGAGGTCTGGATCATGCGCTGGAAAATGAAAGCAGATGGAAACGTACCGGGTGTACTGCGTTCCTTCGATCCCTTCTTCTACTCGACCATGGCGCTTGGAACGCGTCTACGACTGGTGACGTCATAGAAATGTCACGCTGTCGCCGGCAGCGATCCTGGTGGTGTCACAAGCAGCGGTGGCAGACGTGGAAGAAGCCTGTTCTGGTGCAGGTCGCCCTCTAACTCGACAGTTCACAGAAGCTACGGAAGCCAGGGTGTTGGGACGCCTTGGCGACAGCGACACTCGCGTACGCTGGCGTTTTTTGCTGAAACTTCTCTGAACAACCACCAGGGTCGCAAAACCCCAAATGTGAAACTGTTCTTTGTTCTTCTCTTACCGTCATTTGTTTGCATTTTGGGACGACTTCGGATGCATGAGCGGAACAGGACGCTTATAACATACCGATCAGAGAAGCGTTCAAGGCACCGCATCTTCCACAGAGGAATAGCGGCCATCTTTCTGCACCAATTCTATGTAACAGAAAGTAACAAAATATGACGTCACTACAGTCCAAGGCCTATCTGCGATACTCGAAGGTTCAATATACACTTCTTGGAATCAGGATTACGACTTCGAACTTTATTTTAGAGCATTATGTTTTGTTCTTTAATGTGAGACACATTTAGACATTATTCGAGTGTTTCCTGCGATTCTAGTATATCCCGTTCCAAAAATGGTATTTTTTTTTTAAATTTCGGATGCCGATGAGACGAAGTCTCGGTTCATTTATGACGTGGCATAAACTAAATACGCAACAAATTGGGGTGCGCAAAGGTCAAGACGGATATAATAGTAACCACCTGAATTCTCATCGGCATATGAGATATTCTTGGATGCGAAGATTCAAGCTATAAATAACAGTTTCATATCTCAATTCGGGAAGAGTATCATTCATCTTATCAGAATAATTATTAATACCGGCGTAGCACGTCTTTTTTTGTATTTGTCAGCATCTACATGAATCATGTTAAAGGACATACATGTTAATAATTTTTATTCGTTAACACAATTATTGTGCGTTGTTTTGCGGTTGATAAGGTATTTTATGATTACTAATTTGTACTGAAAAATAACCCGCTGAGTACATTTTGTCATGACATATTTCACTGAAGAGCACTACATACGTCATAAGTGATCGCCTTTAAATTTATTTCGGCCTGCCGTTGCAAAAACTCCTAAGATAAACATTTTCGCAGAACAGTTGACCTAAGAATGGCTTTAATGTAGATATCGTCCTCCTGCCAAGAAAACATAAAAGAGCGTTATAAGGAACACCCTTTTAGCTTTTTTCAACATAAAAAAAAGATTAAAATAAAACACTTTTTACTATATATTGCCTCCAGGAGAACACAGAACCAAGGTTTTCGTACTACCATGACCCTTGACATTCAACAGAAACCGTTAAAACATGGCGAATCATTGCACATGCCGACTGCTCGTTTGAGTCGGCACGACAACTCCACCATAGCACATTTCGCAAATAGTTTCGTGCTCTGAAGACTAAGCGTTTTTATTTTCATTTAACTGCCGCCCAAAGCTCATCAAGACGAAAGAACACATTTTTCCGATCAGTTTTTTTAATCTTCTGCGCGGAAATATTATGCTTGAGCAGATTCGTGCGCGGCGAAAGCTGGGAATCATTAATTGATCCCAAAGCTCGCGGAGACAGCCAGGATAACGTTTTCTAGCCGATAGCGGCGTCCGTGGTGTCTCTACTCCAAGGGTTTGCCGCCTCACCTTTCTTTTTGTATCAATCTTCCAGAACCCCAATTAGTTTGCTTTTATATCATTGCTGTAAAAAAGGTTGTGCGAGCGCCATTTTCGGACAAGCATTTATTTAAATTACACGGATCTCTTGAGCCAACAGTAACAACGGCACAAGGACCTTGGAATAGTGAATAGCCATAAACAAAATCATAAACACTAAATATACCCGTATATATATACATATATATAATGAAGCATGAACAAGAAACAGGGTTTCGAGTACTGTTTGACAGTATATTGACAAAGAAAACCACATTCATTTAGAAACCAAAGAGATGTCATTCATCAAAAAATGTAATGTAGTTAAGACCATTTTGAAAAGCGCATCCCAAACAGTAATTACTCCTTCAATTGCGGAGTACGCAGATGAAAATAGGTTGATCCCTTGGTGTTCTGAAAAGAAAGTGATGGACCCGACATTTATAAAATAGATCTCTTTCTTCGAAAAGAAAAGCAAAACCATTGTTGAGAACTTCCCACATGTACGAGCAGTACAATACTAAACTCTTTTAAGGAGCATCATCCGGGCCTTCTTATAACTATTTAAACCGCCAGAAGAAAAATTTACCAACGTTGTTTTTACAGCTTCCCGATTTACGTAGAGTCCTACTTACTTTTTTAGCATTTTCCAAGTACTACACTAGACGTGATCCCTTTTAAACATTGAACAACAATCGGGTGTACGAATGTTTGTTGAAACTCATCACCAAACTAGAAACGATATGAAACTTTTCTGATCACCTCTATTATAGCGTGTCCTGGTCGTATCCTGTGTCTGGGATTGCTGAGGGGGCTCAAGAATATAATAGGAGGACTTAACGCGACTAGAAAATTGTCCCTTTCCACATTATCGGTCGAATCACAACACCGTGTCCAAGTTTCACGAACACAATCCTGAGTCTCAACAAATTGCACGAAATAAGGACGAAAACATCCTCGCCCTCTAAATTGGGAATTCTGTTCGCGGGCGCATAGTGACTCGAGGCATTTTTCGGGGGAAAACGGCTAATTTGGTTATTCCCGGATTCGTTTAGTCAGCGACCGTCATCACGCTCCCGGAAAAAGGGCTTATTAATTTATCATGCCAAAAACTCTCTGTCCCCGCGCTGGGGTTTAATGAAGAGAGCGTCGCTGCCATCCTTGCATTGTTTGCTCGTTCCACTATTGAGAGGAGGAACACGTCTTTGGTTGGATGGGTGCGTCGGCAGAAAACTTCGCAGATGGTTTGTTTTTGAGAACATTGCTGTAATTCGTTTCGTGTTAAGTCCGATCACAGCAAGCACCACGGCCAGACGAAGCGTATAAAGAAGCGGACAAAAGTGCATCCTGGAGGCTTTCGGCGTCCTTGAGAGTTTGCTAAACAAATCACGCACAGAAACAAAAAAAAAACGCAGAATCACGGTGATTTTGTTTAGCCGGCGATATCAAACGCGCAAAGACGACCAGCGTCACTGACGATACACATTTATAGCGCCGTTCGATTGATTCCATCAGAATATAGCATTTTCTGCGGTTGTACCTGATGCAAAAATGAAGTATAGCAAGCGACACAAAACGAAATAAACATAAAACATTACTTAATGAAATGAATGTAATAAATTACAATCAGACAGTACGTTAAATTTCGGGTGTATAAGGAAAACGGGTCAACGAATTTCAAGACGCGAGCTCGAACAAATTGTGGCAAGCGCAACGGTGTCAGGGTGCGGACTGAATGCCAGCATCGAGAAGGGTGAGTGATATTTTACATTTGATATATTTACAGATAAAACACGGTCGGCGTCGAATCTATGGTTTGTTTTAAACAAATACGTTTCGTGTAATTAAAAACACCTGGCTCGTCATGTCTGTTCACATTCGCTATTACCATGTAACCCCCTGAAAAGTCAAGGCACATTGACTGCCATCTTTAGTACCCCAACTCGAGAGCGGAAAAATACGTTTTAACCTCCACGTCATCCACATTCATTATTTACGGGAACTACGAGGTCAAGCTCGCAGAAATAAGGCAACGAGAAACAAAAAGAAAAACGAACATGGCCACGTATAACCTATGGCTTTTAGGCTCGTTAATAAATGATGTGCCAAAAAGCTTGATTTAACCAATGCTATTATTTCTTTTTTCGTTCTTAAACTTTGCGTTTCTAGAGACACGCGAAGGAAAAACCAAAGGGCAAAAGTTGAGGCTTATATCCTAGCCATGTATAAAAGACTAACTCATTTATAGTCGCGTGCATTTGAACAATACTACTTCACACACGGTGCACACTCCACTCCGTGCAAAATAACAGTCGTGTTTACTCTCATCTCGTCGTTTAGTACAAAAGGCGTCAAGGACTTAGAACCTTTCCGATCATCTACAACCAAAGTGCCCCTCTCACTGACACCGGAAGTCAAGCTCTCTTACGCCTGGGGGAAACAAGCTGGTCGGCAGATGTATCGAGTAGTGTGGAGGTAAAACAAGACCGGAAGTAGTCTCAGGGTGCGATCGGATGTTCAACGTTCTGCGACGCCACCCCGATCGGTTGCCCATTCGGTCGAGGCCGGAAATTCATCACGAGTGCCGCCGCTCTTCGTGTAACCTCGACATGGGTAGTAACCAGCGTTGTGGGCTATAGCGAAAAAAAAAAAACGTAAGTCGCGGTTATTTGCAAATAACAGGAACGTGTTACCGATAAAAATTATAGCACGTTGCTTTTGCGTTACTTTTTGTTTATCAATTGAAGCGTCTTCCTTTTTTACATTTCAGGTTTTGATAAGCGACACATTTCAAGAAAGAAGAAGTCTGTGATGAAACGACGTTTTTTCTAGTGTATAGTTATAATAAAAAACGCGAAAACAAAAAACAAAATCCATCACTTGGCACCAAAGAATAACTTGGAAGTGTACTTTTTCTGACGTCTTGTGTAGAATATGTAAAGAGTACCGTAACTACGTTACCCGTTACTTGAAATAAGTAATGTATAAGTACGTTTTCAGTTATCATCTCCAACTTTGTTGGACGTCAACGCGTCGACTCAAGCTCTAAAATTAGAATTTCAACTGAACAGTAAAAAAATCACAATATGCCCCTAGAATATTTTAGATGACAGTAATGGCACATTTGAACAAGTATAACTTTTCTTTCGTGGCTCTACATTTTTTTTTGCATTGAATTTTATACGCCGCTTTCGCAAAACAATAAATTTGTGCTTTTCTTTTCAAAAGATTGTAATGTTCCCGAGGACTGCAAATACATTGGTATCATAAAACACAAATCAAATAAAATTTTGATCTTTCATTGAAAACTTTTATTTCACGGAATGTCCCAGAAAGATGGCTATGTATTTTAGGAATGTAACGAGTACGTTACTACTTGAAAGTTTAGAGGAACCAGATGAAGAAACACATAGACACATCGCGGTGTCTTTCTTCATGTAATCCCTCGTCCTTTGCGCTTTTTTTTAAATTTTCAAATATGCCATACCAACTCGCCCAAGCTTCAACTTTAGCAACGTTACTACGTTACCAAAAGAAACGCATTACCGCAACACTAGTAGAAACTAAACAGTCTCGTGTGTTAAGGAACACACGATGCGCCCCTTTGATCATTGAGGTGCTGAAGCAGGTTAAGACAGATAATTTTTGGTCACCTCTGTATTATCTATGCCATGATTAGCAATACAGCTTTTGAAAATACTAGGTTCTGCTTACTCGCAGAGTACGGAGAAAGGAAAAAGAAAAAGAGAATTCACGGCAAACTAGACAACGCGAATTTGAATGAAGTATGTTGAGCAGAAGTTTGCAACAAAATCTATAGAAACATCTATCATAGATTTATTTTCTAGGCTACTGTTTTTGTATTTTGTTTACGTTTTAAAGCTTCCAACTTGATTATCTGAATAAACACGCATACTATTTCAGGACGAAACACAGTCATAGTTTCAAAAAAGAACCCTCTTCAAGTCCAGCATATACAACAAAAATACGAAAGCATTACCAGTTCAGGGGACTTTGTAACAAAGAAAAAATTACGCCGACAGATAGATAAAAAAAGGAGAGAAAGCTGTTTATCGTAGGTAAGATCCCGGACGCTTGTCGGATACTGTTGCATGAGGTTATTAATGCGGGGTCTCGTATGCCCGAAACCCCTGTCACCAACACCTTCTAAACTGACATCATTATCCACATGTTGACATCCTCATTAGGAGAACGATCGCTAGCTAGCCGAAGCCAGTGATGATTTTCTATGATTAATTATGGCAGGATATGGCTTCTTTTATGTGTGTTATGGGAGCGAAATCCGTTAATTCACGTGGCGTTGGTTAGTGGATATAAAAAAGAGCAAAAACTGTCGTTGTCTTAGCTTCCAGGAAGTTTGAGTCCTAAAAAGATTACACGTACAAAACGGTTTGAACGGGATAGACGCGTAATTTTTTTGCACAAATGGAAACTAGTGCGTCGTCCTGTGTTTTACATACTAGGACCGAGGAAAATGGACACCACTTAGACAAAAAACTACTTTGATTGAAAACATACCTCATTAACGAGAGGTGAGCGCTACATTACAGGATGTGTGCCTGGATTATATAGTAAACTTTTCTTTTTAGTTATACTAACTTGGACTACAGTTTAGTGTCGTACTATGCCCATACGAAGCAAACTACGCTATTACACGACCAGTGGGTTCTCTTCAGATTATTTTTAATCTGAGATTATTTTAATTTTTTTCAGTCATTTCGTGGGAAAACGTTTGAATCAACTCCTTTGCAAGATAACCTGCATTCTAAAAAATCTAGAGCGTTAAGTTTTGCGCAATACACTCGAGGCAAAAAAACTGCAATATACGGACGGAGCTCGTCCAATAAGGAGGCTGATAATATATGTAACCCCCCCCTAAAAAAAGAAAAAAAAAGCAGTGCGTTGCTGGCACTGGTAGCACATTTCACTGTGCTAGGTTATTTTTGTTGGGTCTACACATATTTTCAGCATAGGGATTGGTCGAGAGCCTCCTCCGTAGATTGCAGCTTTTGGTTATAAGCTGCAATCTACGGAAGGGGTTATAAGCTCCATAAAAAAAAAACACTGCGAGGAGCAGAGATTTGAATCGAAGACGTAGATGCGAAAGGCCTTACTGCTAAATCTGATTTTTGATGCAGGCACAAAATTCGCCTTCCAAAAATATTCCAACGAGAGACCCAAATTCAAAAAGGTTTTCCGAGCGCATTCTCGCGATTCGTGTTTTCTATCCAAGCGAAAGCTTTCTGTCGTGTTTACTCTACCCTTTTTTCCCTCTCCGAGTTTTTCTTGTTTTATGCGCCTTTGCGGTTGCGCACACGATTTAAATTTCTACCTTGTACGAGCATGTTTTTTTTTCTTCTCTATGGCAGATGTCATTCCTCTATTCAACACGCACTTCCAAAAAGGTTAAGTATTTTTAGTGCGTGTGTTTTTTTGCATAAAGGTTTGTATTGAATTCTCGGTTATATATGCTGATGCCACTATAAGCTTCCGCCGAAAGGATGCTCCTGCTCCGAGCACGCCAACTTGGCTGTAAAAAACTGACGAGAATCGAAGCTAAAGGTATCCAAGGTGGGATTTCGCATTTGCTGCAGGACGCAAATTCGCAGTAGACGTTTTGAAACTGGAACCTCTACTAAAAACGAAACTAAAAGACACCGATTTTTATAGACCAACACGCGGGTCTGACGTCACGTCACAGTGGTGGCGCTGCTGTCGACACGACGCGTGGGCCGACGTTTCACCTCACGGGAATGCGGTTTCTGTGTACGCGCGGCGCTCAAAATTGTGGTGGGCAGACTTTGACTTGACTGTAAACAGTGTGTTGGCCTATACCTTGAAATACCTTCCTTTTCTTGCGCTCGTTTCGCCGGCGCAAAAAGGTCTGCCAAAAAAATAAATGGCGCCGCGACGCGATTTTATTGCGTAAAAGAAGATACCGGAAATACCGAAAGAAACTCCATCTTGACTGGGCTCTCTCGCCGTGACTAAAAACTGTGCTCACCACCACCACCATTCTTAGTCCCCGGCTTCACGTTTCAATAGTGTAACTATGTAAAATTTCTTGGCGTTCTTATGGTAGACTCTGTCAGCATTAGTTGTATCACTCTCACCAGTCTTTTGTACTGCACGTATGTGGCGATGTGTTCATGAGCTTCAATTTACGCTTGGCCAGTTTTCGTGGTCACAATAGTTGCGTAACCTTAAAATTAGATAAATATTAAATTTGAAATTGAAATATATGTATCCATCCAACTTAATTGTTTTTAATACTTGCCCTAACATTCATTTTTTTAAATTCTTGCCTAGGTTTATTTGTTTAGTTTTTGTTCGTTTATAATTACTCTTTTTTTCCCGGCGTTAAGACTCTGGATGATTCCTAATCCGGTCCTCTTGTCAAAAAAGTTTCGAGACCCCTGTGTTAGTTTATAAATACACGAAAATACAAACGTATCATGTATAAATTGGCAAATCTAACAGACGCAGCTCTTCATAACAAAGCGCGCGTGTTATTATGCGTCTTCATTTAGCCGACAATCGCGTCACCGACGCCTTTATTCATACATCGATACTCGCCAAATGCTCGTGTCACAATAGGTCAGCTTCCAGGACTCGTTAAGTGTGGGAGAATCCCTTAGCGGCCGGTAGGGGAGTCAGACGACTCTGGGATCGGGAGCAGGCGCGGGTACTCTCGATATCGATTGGGATGGACGTCATTCTGCGAGGCAGCTGCCGCTCGTTTTTGGGTGTCCGTCTGCCTATCCCTAGATTTCGATTTCCAATTGACTCTCTCGTCGCCTGCAGAAATCACTCGGCCACCAGTGCACTCCATCAATGTTATTTTATACCCATTCATTTCAGCCTTTTCTTTTGTGATGCTTAGTTTCATCGTTTTGTTGTCGTCTCCTTTTTTTCTTTTTTTTTTCGTTACCGACCAGACAAGGAATTGTCGTCCACCTTTTTCGCGCTTACTCGGTAGTTTCGATTTCAGCTTATGCCGTTTTCTCTTTTATTTATCTTAGGTTTTCGGTTTGGTTTCCGCTCGCTCAGTCCTAATGGCCCTTGGTCTTTGCAATCTGCCTCCCTGATGATCCGATTTTAATGAACCGATTCTCCGCAAGCTATCGCACTTGGCGGTGTTTTGCAACGTCCCACGTTCGATGCAAACGGGAAATTAAATGTGTGTTAGTGAGCCGTTTGAGTAATCGCTAAATAAAAGCTTTAAAAAGAGAAAACAAAACGAGGACGCAGAATAAACGAAGACAGCAGGACAGACACTAACTCTCAACTGATTTTTATTTGTAATCATCATCACATATATGCACACATTCTTCTGCCCGACCCGTATCAACAGACAATCACCACTAGGCTACAAAGAGCCGTCCAGGAACGTCACCTCTCTTTGAAGAAAACAAAAAGATGCAGCGCTAATGCCATCGTCATTCATCTTTTTGATAAAAAAACGCCTCAGTAATCTCTCCCTCAGGCTTATCTTTTACATTTCCTAAAAAAAAAAAAAAACTTTGTCGATTTTAAGCTAGGCTTACAGCCACATGGTCTACAGTGGTCAGCAAGACGAACCCCCCCCCCCCCCCTCCTCCGCTGCCCGCATTCTTGCGCACACAAAGGTTATATTCTCGTGTTTTATCGTTAAAACAGAGCCATATTTGCCCTATGTGAACTTTGCTGCAGCAGAGCGGTATCTCGTATACAATATTCGTGACATTTAGTATACTGCACTCCGTGTTTCTTAGAACCAATTTTTCTGCCTTGTCAGCATTGTACAGATTTGGTACAGTTTACAAGGGACCGCGAAAACAACATTAACATCATAACTCCCCGCTATGTTTTTACTATTGTGCTAAACTAAATGCAAGTATGAAATTACGTGTGCTCGACTTTTATTTTTTTTTGTCTAATTGCACATTTTTTTTTTTAAGTATGCTCTCACATTTGCTAGAAATTAGGTTAGGGGTAACCTACGTTTTGCAACCTTTTTAATTTCTGTGAAAAATTGGTTGTCATTTGGTGTTTGCAACTTTTTGACAGAGCCGTCTAGAAACACGTTATTGCTATCCCCTCTTCACCAGTTTGGAATTGTCACTTTTGAAATATACGAGCCTTTTTTAGAACGCGGATTATTCTTACAACATACATGGTCGTCAAGAAACGTGATCATAAGTTCCAAAAACAAATGCAGTTGTCAACGGGCATTTTCCACGTAACCTTATGTCCTCGAAAGTGGAAACAGCGCAAAAAAATGACAAAGGACAAGTAAAAGAAGTGCCCAGACAAAGCGTATTGTCTGTGCACTCATTTTATCTCGAATTTGTCCACTTTTTTCTGCTTTTTCCACTTTTGAAGATGAACAACCAACTCGCCCAACTTGCTGCCTCGTTAAACTTAAGTCCATCTGAAGAATCTTTAAACAAATCGACAATCCTCTCAACAACTACTCCTAAACCCGAATTTGTGTTTATAATTAAAAGCTAGTCGTCTAGATATCTTAACACCTTTAGTACATGCAAAAAATGCAGGACCTTACGAAATTTGTTTCTCCAAAAACGTTGTTTTGTAAGCTCCTTGTAAACTGTCCCAAATCTGTACGATGCTGAAAAGGCACAAAACAAAAAGTACTTTGTCCTAAGAAACATGCAGCGTAGTATATTGAATGTGTCAGAAATATCGTACACGAGATGCCACTTAGCCGCGAGAAAGTTTCCGTAGGGCAAACAGGGCGCTGCTTTAATGGTAGAGCACGATAACACAACCTTTGTGTGCGGAATAATGCAGGAGGAAGGGGGGGGGGGCGTATCTTGCTGACAACTGTAGGCGACCTGACTGTAAAGCTAGCTTGGAATCAACAAATGTTTTAAAAATGCATAACATAAGACCGAGAGAGAGAGTGAGATTATTGTGGCTTCTTAAGCAAAAAGACAGGTGACAATTGCGTTAGCGCACCACCCATTTATTTCCTTAATAAAGAGGTGACAGTTCAGGACGGCTCTTTGTAGAAGTGGTGATCGGTTGTTGATGCGGGTCGGGCAGGGGAGTGTGTGTATATATGGGACGACGACTTCCAATAAGAATGAGTTCAGAGTTACTGTCTGTCCTGTTGACTCCGTTTCTTCTGTGTCCTGCTTTTGTTCGAGTTTCTTAAAGCATTTTAATGTCATGTAGACCAACTAGCCCAGACCATGGCTTTAACGTAAATAAGCGCTTTCTGCGCGCCACCTTCTTTGTATACTAGTCTGCGGAATGCGTTATTGAGCACGTGCGGTGGTTCTCTTCTTCGGAATATTCAGGCGACGCCGCATGCCGTACATAGCCCAGTGACTCGGCCTTTTTCGCCTGGATGACGAGCGGTGGAAAAGTCGATATGGTGTTTTAAAGAAGGAAATGGTTCTGAACGTCACCCCCGTCCCCCAATTCCTGATGTTTGTCCGTTGGTTCGCCCGTGCACTTCCCGCTAGATTTAGCGGAGAAATTAACGTCACGTGACCTACACCAATTCCGTCTTCCCGCTAAAGTCAGCGGAAACATTATTGTCACCTGACCACGTTACTAAACCTACAAGCCCATTCAGTTTCCTCGAGAAATTTAGCAGAGAATTGACGTCGCATGAGCTATACATGTTCATATTTCCCGCTAAATTTGGCGAGGAAATCGATGTCACTAAAACCTTACGTCACGCTGACCTACGCATCAATTTTGATTCTCTGGCTAAATTTAGCGGAAATAGTTGATGTCATGTGATATGACGTCTCGTGACCTAGACACCAATTTGATTTCCCGCTAAATTTAGCTGGGAAAATTGACGTCGCGTGACTATTGTACCAATCCAGTTGTCCCTATTCAATGTAGCAGAAAAATTCATAAAATATATATAGGTTTTTCAATACCTTAAAATGCCCATTTAATAGCTTCCAAATAAATTTTAACAATTGCTCCTAAAAGTTTGCGTTTTATGCGGTATAGGACATTGAAAATAGAAGTTTCTGTCAGTTTTTATTTACTAAAATGCTGAGTCATCAGCCGCAGAAAGGAAACAGTGACTTAGATGAAAAGGGCTAACTGTGTTCTAATATTTCCTGAAATAAGTGTACTCCTGAAGAATAATATTAAACTACATTATAATCCATTTTGTCATGTACCGAAGTGATTTCAGAGGTTACTCACTTGGCCACCACACTTGTGTGTATTGCTGTTACGCGCATTAAGAATGAGGGCTTTCTACTGAAGAATTAATAGCGCAAGGAGATTCCCGTTTTCTATAGACAACATGTTACTTTAGCGACACCATGGGGTGATCACAAATCATGTTAAATCAGTTGTATTTTCTTCACAGTGGCCTAAATACTAAATGAGGTCAAGTGAACATCTGCATCTAAAAAGCTTGACAGGTCTACTGTCAAGTTTCGACTAAAAGCTTCTAAAGAGCCCTCTGGTTTACACAGTCACGAATATTAAAAAGAATTACCTAAATTTATAGAAAAAGGCGTTTCAGCAGTAGATGTACTACGTCACATTAAATTTTATTAGTCATCAATTCTCAAGGAGATCCTTATATGCGCAAGAAAATTACTTAAAATGAACAATTTGAGATATGTTTTTTAAAGATGCTAGTTTATCTAGCCGAAACATATATCTCGATGTTCCCGCTTTTGTACTGTTAGGGGTCAGCGAGATAAAAATGTATAGTTTTCTGAACAGTCCGTATTGGGCAATGGCAAGTGAAGATTAATTATAGGTGCATTCTTCATCCGCCATACGTTTTTTCACTACTAGAAACTGCACATAACAAAATGAAAAAAAAACACGCTATAAAACCCGGTGTGCTGGCAAAATTTATGAATGATTGGATGTTGAGATACTGTGACTCGCCTTGTGTAATATTTCCTAGAACATTATTTATTACATTTGTTGTGCAGAAGCGTAATAAATGCTCACAAACTCCGCTATATTTCCAGTAAATATATTCAATTTGAAGTCATTAAAACTTTTAGAGACCTGAGTGCGGTAACGAAAAGACTGGCGTTTAATCATCCATCCACCTTTGTTGTTAGCCTACGTTTAGTTTTATATGTTCGATACTATAGCCGTTTGTTTGTATTACACTACGTCTAGGTGTTCATGTTCAAAGCTACACCTAAACTGGCGAACTTTCGCCAAGAAAGTTTGCGTCTATAGTTTGTCTCATCTTAAAAGAGGCAAGCAAAGGAAAAAAAATGTTCTTAACAGCCTGGTTGTTGTGTTCTTAACAGCAACAACAAACTTCCCTTTGATATTTCAACTGAGATGAGTCCCGAGTTCATAACATTTGAAGACATTTTTTTCATGTGGCTTAAACTTAAGCCGAAATCATCGTGTGACCCTGGTAACATTCCCAACACCTTCCATTGTCGTTACGCCGAATCACTTGCTAGGTTCCATGTGGTCATTTTGCGTTCCTAATTTTATGTGGTGTTGTTCCTCAAGATTGGCGTATTGCACGGGTTGCACCTGTCTTTAAAAAAAGAAGATCGTTTAGTGTTAACTAATTGCCGTCCCATATCGCTTACCAGCACATCATGTAATCTCTTAGAAAATATAATTTCTAATTACATGACTGAAGTAATAGATAAGCGTGACATCAACTCGCCTTTCAGCATGGCTTCTGTAAAGGCCTCTCTACAATCACACAACTTCTTTCTACTATTCATTCTTTCGCATCAGTAGTCGATGAACCCGGCCATGTCGACGTAATCGTTCTCAATTGAGCAAAGCATTTCACAGGGTCTCTTATAACAGTATGTTATTCGAACTTAAACAAATTTTTGCTTTCCCCATAAAGTTGTAAAATAAAATTTCTTTTATCTAGAAATGTGCATACAAATTGTCGATGTAGACGGTTATTTATCAGATCCCCCTTCTGCAAATTCTAGTGTCCCGCATGGAAATGTCCTTGGTCTGCTACTTTTTGAATTTATATTAATGAGTTAAACTTATTCATCGACGAGAGCGTGAGTATCCGTTTATTTGCAGATGACTGCTTACTGTTCAATGCTATTAACTTTATTAGCGACCAGGTGGTGCTGAATGAGAGTCTGAATTCTATTTCTAACAAGTGCGATCTCTGGGAAATTAAGCTTAATCAAGACAAATCGGTGTTTATGCGCAACACCAACAAGTGTCCCCATCTGTTTGATTACTCTATTAAGAATAAAATCATTTCTCAAAGAGACAGTTTTAAGTACCTTGGCGTTACGATTACTAACAGCCTCTTTTGGTCCTCACGCATTGAACGCATCCCTGCATCTGCATGTCGTAAACTAGGCCTAGTGTCGAACTTACGTCAACTCATGTCAAACTTCTTGGTTATAACTAGGGTTCCGTGTTTTCGGTATATACCGATAAATACCGATAATTAACTCCCGAGGCGTTTTTTTCTTAATCGGTAAAAACCGAAAAACACCGAATTCAGGCTGCGGAAAAAATGGGTGTTGTATAGTTTCTGGCCTGGGTGGAACCCGAAAAATAGGGTCCCCTCCCCTCAAAAGGGATTACAGGGGTCTTGTCAAAAGCTTCTTCGGATTTTCTTGCCATCCTAGTTTCAAGCGCGAACGTGGAGCGTGTATTTTCTGGACTGCATTTCCTCAGTCGCAAAGAACGTGCTCCGATGACTGACAAGTCTCAGACAATGTCTTTGTCAATTTTTTACATCAAGTTTCAGTTTTGATATTATGCTTCTGAAAGCGTCACGCTTTCTGTTATTTCCATGTGTATGTGCATTGTGTGACATGTTTGGTGTGTGTACAATAAACGTGTGTAATGTGAGGTGTGCACGTGGTTTTCCTAGTAATTATGCAGTCGCTTTGCAACACACACCCCGATAATCACCGATTTCTTTAGAGCATTAAAATTAAACACCGAAAACACCGATTCAAGAAGAGAAAAAATGAACACCGATAAATAACCCCCGAATCTGAAGAAAATAGATACCGAAAACGCGGAACCCTAGTTATAACACACTAATAGTGTCTCGGTTAGAGTAGACCTTGCACTGTAGGAATCATTTTATGAACAAAAGATATTAACAGACTTGAGCTGGTCCAGAAAGCAGCATTTCGTCTTATATATAATTGTTATCGCCCGCATGACTCTCCTACGGAATTATTTAGAACTAACAGCATCATTTCTCTGGAATCCGCAGGAAGCTAGCTAGATTAAAATTCATTGTTGCAGCTTCGGTATCCCAAACTTCGCCTCGAGTCTTGATCTACATCCAGCCGAACTTTCACAAGACAGACTAGGCATGACCATACACAGAAAATAACTCCCGAATTCGCTCGCAGAAATAGCTTTTAAATACTCCATTTTCCCTAAAAGGGTCGTAACAGATTGAAACGCCTTGCCTCCCGATCATTTTACTTCGGAACAATGCTCTACGATCAATTGAACACCTTTTTGAAGTGTAAGTTGTGTTTATTAGCTTATGCGCTTTTATCGCCCCTCCTTTTCCTTCGATGTATAAATTCTGGGTATCATGCGAGAGAAAAGGAGCATCCCTCCTGCTTGGGCCGCATAACTAGCCTGCAGTGTCATGTAAATAAGTCAATAAATAAAATTAATACTTTCTATTGAACTAGTAGGGTTCATGTTAATTTCAATGTTTAAAACCGCAAAAAACATACGCAAAGATGAACGTAAGAACACATGCAACGTAGCGCCCGACCATGTTTTATGTGTTTCTTCGCCTTTTGTTTTCTGCACTTTTAAACGTTCAAAAATTGAACTCTTGCCCTTTTCTGTCAACGCGAAATTCCCATAATATACCATTTCACAAACTCCATCGAGAAACAGCATCGGTGGTCGCCATTGTTTGTACACGTAGCGCGTGACTGAATTCATGTTCACATCAAAGGTTGACGACGCCCTCATGTCCAATACATGCTCAGAGAGCGTGATCAAGGAATGGCGGACAGGCGTTTGACGCAGACTTTCAAGAGAAACGGCAGCCGCCACCAAATCAGCTGCAGATTTACGCCCCACACGAGCAAACGAACAATGACCTCACCTCTTATTTCCTTTCACTTCCATCACCCACTTCCCTAGAAAAGCGAAAAAGCCGAGCCTGGCGCCCTCCCCGGGAAACGCAGGGGCGATCTCCTCCCCCAGACCCCGACAATCAATGCGCTCTTCGCGAGTGCGGAAGGCAGTGCTCCGTTCGAAGTCACGTCGGCTCAGACGCCCAGGGGTAACCACGCACGAACGAACCTACAGGGTTGGAGGAACTTCCCTTTCTGCATCCGCTGGACCCGACACGTGCCCCGTTCTCGCGTTGATCACCCTTCGGTGAAGCGATTCGAATGTGCAAGCAGAGAAGATTCCGGAAGCTAACTTCCTCTTATTGGCAGCACGCTGCCTAGAATCGCGCCTCCGACTGGTGTGTTTACCGCGTCCAAAAAAATGGTTCCTCGATTTCCACCTGATGACGTCATAAAAGTTTCACATGTTCACCGGCAGCGATCTTGGCGGTGGGTGTGGCGGAGGCCTGTTCCGCCGCCGGTCGCTCCTCAACTTGACGGTCCGCGGAAGCTTCCGCAGTCTGTAGTTGGGACGTTGCGACAACAGCAGACACTCGCGTTCGCTCGTACTTTCTACCGGAACTTCTAGCACCAACCGCCGAGGGTCGCAACGTACGAAAAAGGGACACTCCGGCTTCTGTGACGTCATTGGTTGCCACTTCGGGACGACAGATTTTGGTGTGTGGGATGGAAAGATACCTTAAACACGCCAGTCGGCAACGGCTTTCAAGCACCGTGCTGTCAAAGGGCTGTTTCTTCAGAGTAGAACCACCAAGGAATCTGCTTGGTGTACCTTCCAGTGGGTAGCGATTTTCAATAAATTCTGGTGTTTCTTTTCTGGACCACGTTGTTCGCGTAAAGGACAAGATACAGAATATACCGGAACCGGAAATAACGCCTACTGTTACACATCAAGGAAGTGACGTCTCCCCGGTCCACTGACAGGCTCTGCGAAGCGGGATCATTATGTTTATGCCATCAAGCAATGCATATATACTCCGTGCTCACTAAAACCACGCTGTGCAGCCAAAGATACGGGGGAGAGAGTGTATCATGACCTGTTCAAGAGGGGGAAAGCGAAAAGGAGATCCCAGCCATTCTCTCCCGTTCCTCCATTCCCTCCTCTTCAACTGGTTGGCATACGCTCGCTCCCACGTAGCTTTTGCTGCACTGCACGGTTTTAGTGAGAGGAAGTACATAAACAAGTGACAAGTGAAATACTGCGCCTCGAACCTTCTCACAGCAGAGCTGCAGAGTAGTCGTAGCCACACATTGCGTGCTACGAGGAATACGTTTGGTGACATGGATGTCTTTCAGTGTAAAATGCATTTCCCACAGCTGGAAAAGTATGTTTTCTTGTTTAACTTTAGCGAACAGTTTGGAAGAGGGGGGGGGGTGGACCAGCACGAGAATGTAATTCATGTAAAGAGCCTTCTGCAGGTGTGTAGTCTCGCCACCGGAAACGTTATGCTGCTTCACGGAAGTCGACAATGGTATTTTGAATTTGAAACAACCTAAATACAGGGTGTCCCCCAATCAATTTAGTTCGTTTTGACAGCAAAAATAAGGCACCATCACCAACCGGTCTTGCTCCACCCAGATATAGCTATGGCAGTCTGAACCAGATGCCAAAATTTTAGAGCTAATCATTATTTTATTAAAAATTACAACTGCCTTTCTGGAAGCTTTAATGTAGAAAATGGGACCCCTTTTTACCCGTTTTTCTTATCGTATCCGGCGTCATTTGGCTCTATGTTTCGAGGCTGCTTCGGTCACTCCTTTCATCCCAAAAACATTTAAAAGATTACTCATAACTTTTTAATAAGCTAACAGCTAGTCCTGAAACTTCGGCACTTGTTTCGGACCGCAAGCAGCACATTTCGGCAGAGAATTAGCGTTCGGCGATGCGCAGAGTAGTTTTGCAGGAAACAACAACAACAACAACAATAAACTCAGCAGAAGTTTGTTTTTGGGAAACCCTGCATGCGTCACGTCTGGTGACCTGTAAACATTTACAGCCGCATATAAAACCACTCTTTTCAAAACCTTCGATATTTTTATATTTTATTAAAACTAAAACAAAAATACCTACTGCGCATCAAAAATAATTTGAAGTCAAACATATACGTGCACAATAAAATGCGTTTTCTTTCGCTTTTTATATTTTTGAGTTCCTATTTTCGCGGGATCAAAATGTCCGCGTTTGTAGCCCTCATTTACGGTTTGTGCTCTTCTGCTCCTCGAAACTTAAACACACAAATAAGGGAACAGGCGGGTGGATAGCAATAAAATGCGAGAGTGAGGCGTGGCCGGTCCTCAAAGAGAATGATGCCAAGGGAACAATCATTGTCACCCCATTAACCGTACTGACGGAGTCGACATGCCCTTATCGGCACTGAGTGCCCCTCATTGCCGCTCCTTTTAGGCAAAAAGTGCTCCCCACTGGTCAGCCGAACACTCAGGGGACTGTCGGCTATCACAGCGTTGGCTAACCTGAAGAGACCGTGGCTCGGAAACTTAGCACTTGCATTATTTAGGACGCAGTACGGCATCGAAGCCTGAAGTCACGCTTCCATCATCCTTCTCCATCTCTGAGTGATCGGTGTATTTAGTTTGTTGCAAGAATTGCCCCGGTGCACACTGATGACACAGAACCCTGTAACAGCTTTAACTAGCAATGACTGGCACCAGCACTACATGCACCGACTGGATAAACGTCGAATTGAGCAACAGAAACTAGTAATGACTTGCGCAAACACTACATGCACCAGCTCAATAAATGTGGCATTGAGCAATGAAAACGAGAGCCGCCAATCTAGACTCGCAATTTCAGATCGGGTTGGGAAATAATCCGCTCTAGACACGAGTGTGCTAAACAAAAAAAGGAAACATAAATGACTCGCGTTGTGCCTTTTTTTATTCTAACATCCTTTAATTACATTTGTTGTAGTGCAAGTCTCCGGAACATTTCTTACACAAACTTTTATTTCGACAGGCCCTAAGCTGAGAGCCTGTCTAAGAACTGTACTGACTGTCTGCGTCCCTACATGTTTTGTTCTTTCGTGTTTTCTTGTTTTTTTTTCAAATAATTTTTACAACATCACTTTAACTCAATTTTTGTGCCCAAGAACTAATATATAACAGGAGTGGCAAGACCGGCCCAGAAGAGGTGCCCCAGCGACGTCGAGTACCAAACGCAAATTTATACGTAGAAACGTACACAACACGGCGTCAGGTTACATGATTTGCGTGACACCGTTAGATATATACCACTCATCATTTAATAAGTGGAGTTTTTGATGCGTCCCGGAAATTTCAATATTAATCCGCTACCATTGAGATTACCGTATTTGTCGGGAGGAACGGCGCAGAACGAATTATGGAGCAAAGAGCGTGAGCATAGTTCGCTCTCAGAAATAGGGGTGCAGTAGTTACACCCCTTGTCTCATATATAACACCCCACAAAACTACAATTAGACGTTCAGTTCACTGACGTCAAACCGACGATATAAACCTTCATGAGCTGCATGATAATTGAGTTACGTAACTTATTATAATCGTTAATGTACGTATTAAAGATTACAGGAAATCAATCAGGGTTTTGTTAAGGTTGCTGCGAAAATGTCAGTGTTTTTTATTTTTTTTGTAGTCTTGAATACGTACATTAGCTATTTAGTGAGGTATATCACGCAGCCATCAAGTCGCTTTTAAAAAATTGGTGTCGTCAATTTGACGTCACAGGACTAAACTTGGAAATGTAGTTTTGTGGAGTTCTACATGGAACAAGCGTGTGTAAGTACCACCCTATTTCTGGGAGTGCAAGCCTTGCCATGCTTTTTCAACGCTGTCAGTGATTAAGAAAACAATCATAATCCAAGCGAAAGGAAAGCGCCTTACCTAGCGGGCCTCCTTAAGATACCGTTTTTGCAGTATAGACCGTTTTACTGAAAGAGGGCGAGAGAGAGAAGGGAAAGGGCTACCGGCGCTTTCCCCTTTCTGGTTGTGTAGGAAGAGCAAAAGTCCCGGATGAGGCTTGGCCGGAGTTGGGTGTCTGCTGTGCCCCAACTTCGTTAGCGCTTTCTTCTGTGTTTAAAGCTCGCAAACATAATTAGAGCCACGGGCTTCGATGGCAACAGTCCCCCGGTCATCGGGACGCCATTGCTCGGTGGTAGGGTTGCACGAATAACGACAGAAAGCGTCGAATACTGTTCGATGACCTATGTAGCTTGCACGGAATCCGGCAAGGCGACGAGCGGCTTTAAGCTCCATCGCTTTCCAGTATGACCCCGGCTCTCGGCGGCAGCGGATTGCGTCCGTAAACCGAAAAAAAACGTTTCCTCAACGCCATCCTCTCGACTGTGTTCGGAACATTTTGTGAATGGAGCGCGCACCGAACGCTGTACCGCCGATGAACATTGGGTACGCTCGCAAGGTGCATGCCAGTTTTCTCGTAATAATTGCTGTTTCAGCTTGTAAAACTTTGAACTGAATTTATCTTAATATGATAACTGCAGTGGTGACAGACTCAATTTAATAATCTACAACACTTAGTTGAAGGCTCATTTCCGCCGCCGGGTGAGGCTATAAATTGTTGAAAAGGTAGTTCTATCGGTTTCCTGAATCGCGATCTCCTGCGCGATACCAGAGAGCCGGAAAAAGCGCTCCTTGGAGTGCCGCTGGTGGGTTGTTTCCGTTGATTGGGCGCTTTGAAGCGCTGGATAGTCGCTGTAGGGTACGTCTCGTGTGCTGCAATCTGCGTTTTCGAGCCCAGTGTGCACGTTTCTTCGTTCGAGTCAGTGGCATCCGCCAGTGCAGCGACAAGGAGAACAGCGGCAGCGAACGTGTCAGCGATAGAAATGGAAGATCAGCACTCAAAATATTGCATCAGATAGTAAAATAATCCGTGGCTGCTTTGAGGCTTTCTGCGGTTCGATATAGGTATCCACGAACGTCTTCGTCTGCTCATCCGCGGAAATATAAAAACACGGTCACGCAAGATAAAAGCAGCGCAGCAAAACGATCTGTAGCCTCCGGGTGTTTACAAAAGATAATTGCAGCGTGCTTCAATACGCACATAAAGGCACCTAGGTAATTGAGCTTCCCGTTTCGTGTATCGCTTGTTGATTACTAGAAACGGCTACGTTGAAATGGGCCCATTGCAAGCAAAAGTTGGTGAATGATTCACCATTTCCAGTCATGCGGAAAACAATGGAGCTTAAAAACATTGCAGCCGCACTCGCCTTGCCGGATTCTATGCAAGCTACGATAGGTCCTCGGACAGTATTCGACGCTTTCTGTCGTTATTCGTGTACCCTATGACCGAGCAATGGTGTCCAGATGACCGGGGGACTGTTGCCATCGAAGCCCGTGGCTCTAATTAAGTTTGCGAGTTTAAAACAGAAAAGAAAGCGCGAACGAAGTTAGGGCGCGGCAGACACCTAACACCGGCCAAGCCTCTCATCCGGGACTTTCACTCTTTCTACACAACCAGAAAGGGGGAAAGCGTCGGTAGCCCTTTCCCTTTCCTCTCTCGCCCTCAGAATGGCGCTACCCACGATAAAACGGTCTATTGGTGGGAACCCCACTGGGTGCTGGTGAAGACCGAGGCAGCATTCTGGCTGGTGGCAGCCCAAAGTAAAGACCATATGTCACGAGGCACGTAACAAGTTCACTTGAAGATCGGCCTTTCTCTGATAGCGATGGTTCCATACAAAGCCGCCCCAAACAACCAGGTTTCATATATCGGACTCTGTTTCCCCACAAACAGCAAATATGGTATACGTAGACTTCACCTTTGTTACATTACCGGGGACACACTTCACCTCATAACCCTACGCGAACACACACTGACACGGTGCCCACGACAAACGACCTCGTTACAGATCATCCTTAACAGGCAGACATTTGCACGTTATTGGTTTTGTCAGCCATTGCTCTTGTCATGCCAATTGCGTCAACACCTGGGATTCGTGCAACAAACCCAATAAAACCTTCTGCCAACGTACTGCAATGATGTAGAATTGTCTTTGTCCAGTTTGCCTAGAAAATACAGTCACTATCGAGAAAAAAGTCAAAACGGCGTATTCAAAAACACCTGAAGCCAGTCCGACACTTTTATTTTTTTTTGTTGTCAGCCATGTCCTATCACGTGTAAAACAACCCTAATGGCTCGTTCACACTTGCGGATTCGCCTGCGAATCCGCGAAATGTGGCCAGGAGGGGGAATCCCCTAGCGGGCGACGGAACTTTCGAACGAAGAATCGGTGCGGGACCGATTCTTCCCATGCAGAAAAGGTTTCCAGCCGCCGCCGCCAGCCAATCGGAACACACGGAGGAAACGGCGCTTGCCGGCGTCGCATCCGGGCCATGCCACCCGAGTTGTTGGGGTTGCCGCCGGAGTTATCTGAATTCCCAAGTTGTGCGAATGGCGCCGTCTCGCTGGTATCGTTGTTTGGGCAGAAATGCTGATCGAGACACACATATTTAACCCTGTTCGACAAGAAACATCTGAGCAACGAAGACAGTGCCCACAAAGAATATCTGTGGAATAAAATTGGCGTGAGTGGTACGTACGCACGACGTCTCCGTTTGCTCGTCATCTTATTATTCCCTTCTCGTATCACCGGAAAAATTTGTGGCCTTTTTATCGGCATTGCTGGTTAGTGTTAATGGCATGAAAAAGTCTGCGAGTGCATGTTTTCGAACACCGCTCGAGCTAGGGGCAGTCTCCTTTGATATCCGCAAGATACTGGAGCCGCGCGAACGTGACGGGTGGCGACAAATACGAACGGCGCCGTCGCTTTCCGCCCAGTAAGTTTGGTCGGCGTCAAGAGTGTTTTTCACAAGTGTGAAAGCGGCTTAATGAACTATGAACATGACGGACGGATTCGCGGACGGATTGATCACGGGACCACATACTCGCAGAATCGTCCATCTTCCTTGCGCATGCGCAGAGAGGAGACGACGAGCAGACTACAAGGAGGACGGAACAAGCTTTTTCGCGACCCCAGTGACGCGAAACGCGGACATCGCACTGTGGCACCGTTGTCCCAGAGCGAAAGGGGCCCGTGCCACTACGGTCGCGGCGCTATACCGCGAAAAAAGATATGTTCTGTACCGCTGTAACGTACCGAACGAGACAGAACACCGTGATGGTTAGCGGGAAATGCCACTAGCTTTACTAACCTGGTCCTGCTCGAGAGGGCTTCAGCGTAGGAGCGACGACGTTATGGGCTGGCGGAGGGGCGTTCGGAGATGCCTTCACGCAAGGCGCGCTCGCGCACAACACCACGTACGCCACATACACACACACAAAAAAAGTCTTGCTGGTTGAAAGGTTCAGCGGACGTGCAGAAAATATTGCGACATCTTAGACAAGATCTGACGAAGCTTCTTGACACGGACCCGGAGGAGTACCGGAACCGGCATGGCGTCGAAGTTCCTGCACGACAAAAGGAACCAGCAAAAGATAAGACCCAACGACGCGCCAGCGTCGTTGTTGCACGTCCAAGAAAACAACAACGAATTAATGAACTCGATGCTGACGACTGTACCCTTACAAGAGGCATTGGTTTCTGCCACCTAGCCTATAAGTTATAAAAACAAAGAAATCATGGTGCTGTTGCCAGACTAAACAGTTACGAGTCGATCCCCCGCCACGAAATAACAAGTGAAAACGCATCCCGCTATAGGCGACGTGCAACGTTGTTTTGTTTTCGCTATCCCACACCGCCTGGTGATAGTTAACAAAATTGCCAAGGGTAAGCAAATTAGCGAGTAAAGGAATTATACGTTGGGTTCTTAACTTCTGAGCTAGGTGGCGCAAGCTACCACCTGTTATAAAGGGTACAGCGCGTTAGCCTCCATCCAGCGTATATTCATGGCGCTACACCTGGCGACTGAGGCAAGAAACACTGGGTATGCCTGAAGTGGCGTCTGCATCGTTGAAACGTAAGCTATTACTTTGGTGGTGTTGCTTAGCCCAGTGTCTTAGGCTAGAAACGCTGGGTAGGCCAAGAAGCCGTGGGCGTATAATGTGCCAATACGGCGAAAGCTACGGCTTCTGCGGGACAATAGGAACAGCGGTTTGAGGCACGTAACAACGTATCGCCGGAGTGCGTTTTTACTGTGAAGAACTGTCAGGCTTTTCGCTGCGTCATGTTTCAACACAACATGCGTGTGTTGAGCTCGTGAGCGTAGCGTATATCGAAGCCGTCGGAACTCAATGTAGGGCGCATGGTTCACCCTTTTGCCAAGTTACGACGAAATGGGGTATAAACCCCTTTAGAAATACCGCCCTCTCTTAGCAGCTGTAACGAATCAGGTGCACAATGGCGGACTAGAACCTCAACGTCACGGTTCACTGGAAAAAAGCACTCTAAGAAGAAAGTGATGAGTGCAGTGACGTTGCGCTCTACAAGCTGTTTGATTGGCTCGCTGGGTGGTAGTAGTGGTCGCCCTGCGACATTCACCTATCTTATGGAATGACTTGCACGTTCCTTCATGCAGTTGTCCCGCCATTGTGCAGTGGTTTGGACCTTCTAAAAATCGGCACGTGACTTTCGAAAGGGTTCATAACCGTAGTCTCTCACTCTGCTGGCTACGCCTCGCTGTCGCCGGCTGGCTACGTAAGTCTGCGCGGTTGCAGACGAGGCGCGGACAGCAGAAATTGCTGACGTGTTGGTCATGCGAAGCACGTTTCGCAGACGAAACTCGCGATTCTCTCCGTCGCATGATCCTGCCATAACCAGTTACCGTGGGCTGTTTTATGTCGAATGTTTCTGGGAGTGTGCGAAAGATCACCATATAGGGACGACTCGTGACTCCATAATTAAGTGAAAAAACAATATGATATACGCTTTTCACTAGCTCATCATTCAGACAAAAAATTGCAGTCATAGGGCCATAGACGGGTAAGGGTCGTTTGATAAGCTGTTGAAAGACTTATTGCGCATGCTCTAAACGCGTTGCACAGCCCATAAGACAAACATGGCGGCGCGCAAAAGCAGAGTATTGCTTGCCCGTTGGCATCGAGAATATGATGGGGCGAGACAATCGTAAAGACTGATAGCTCGCGGCGAGCTGCTCATTAAAATGGCATCATCAGGGAGTCGGATCACTAATTCGAACGGGCCATTAGGACCGGGTAGCGGAAACCAAACCGATAATAATAAAAAAAGCATGAACCGAATTTGAAACCACAGAGTAAGCGCGAAAAAGGTAGACAGCCGTTTGTCATTTCGACAGATTGGAGATAAGAATGAAAAAAAACGGGCGGTATTAACAAAACGAACAAGTATATCTCAATATAAAGACGTGAAGACTCAAAATAGATATGCGTAAGATAGCATAGATAGAGTGAAGGGATGGGCGAGCGATGTTTTCAGAACGACGAGAGAGTCCATTGAAAATCGAAACCCGAGCGAAAACGTCGGCAGCTGCCTCTCACAATGCCGTCCAGCACAATCGATAGCGAGAGTATCTGCTCTCTGTAGGGTGCCTGGATAGAAGAGGGTCCAACTCAAACCATGGCGAGCGTTTGCACTTTAATGGCAGACACCTCCTGCGGTGAATAGTCGCAAGTGCGCATGCGTTGCGTTTTCGGGTGGCGAGGAGGAAAACCGGCGGAAAATCGGAGACCCTTGCAACGATCAACGTTTTTTTCCGCCTCCTCCCAGCTCGTATTGAAAACGCTGCCTATAAAACACGGGGCCCCGTTCGAGTTCGTAAGTTTTGACACTCTTAATTATAGGCTCGCTCCCGATTGCAGCGTCGTCTGACTGCCCTACCGGCCGTTAGGGGCACCCCCCCCTCTCCCAAACTTACGTAACCTGGAGGATGACTTATTGTGACATTTCACGAGCATTCACCTCAAAACAAAGCCGTTGGTGACGCGATTGCAGTGAGCTAAATTCGCATATGAATACACGCATTTTTGTTTTAGGAAGAGCTGCGCTTGACGGTTTTTGCCAGTTTACGAACTTTGTGGTTTTATTTTTATATATCGAGGATATATTAATTTGTAATGTATTTTTTATTGTATTATGCAGTATGTATTGAATTTTGATTGCAATATGTAGTTTGCTTTGCATTTTGATTGTACTGCGTGTCTTGGGAGATCCTTATTTCTGTTTGTTTTTATTGTTAGGTATTTCCTTTCCTGGGAGTGAACTTACGGTACACTGTTTATAGTTGCTTCGGGACAAACATTATGGATTTATTTGTTTAATCAGTGGAAACATTGGTGGTCACAGATTCATTTTTTTGCGTCTCACCAAAACGAGTGCTACAAAAACAAAAAAAAATGTTATCTTTGTCAAAGCAGCCAATCCAATGCAAGTACTACGCAGGCTTGCGCAAAACTGAAGACGCTTACGGGTAACGTTTTCACGTTACGCATGAGAGCCTATGAATACATAAATGCAACACTCAAGAGTTGACATTGCTCTTTGAAACTTTTAAAAAACGCTGTCACAAGTTTTCGTAAAATTTTGAGGAAACGGAAAATCATCACTTCTGATAGTTTCATTGCGGCCGTGTTGACGTTCTCTAAAAGACCGCCCTTTATTTTCAATAACCTTTAATTGTAAGATATACAAAATTCGTCATCTTTTTTCACGGGAGCGGATTTGTGTACAGTAAATAAACTAAGTAATTTTATCGACTTGAAGAGTGATTAATTTCGAGTTATGTTTCCTTTAAAAAAATGCCTTATTTGATTGTGTCTAAAAATTCTAAAAAGTTTATTTAACACGTGCCTAAAATGGAAATTGGCAAAACCAAAAGAGAACACTGCAGTGTGCTTTGTAGCCATAAAACGATTAAACTGAGCAAGAATGTTATATAAAATATATAGAGAAACCAAATGTGTTTTTGCAAAACAAGTAATTGTTTTTTTAAGTAGCGTTGCCGTTTTGGTGAGAGTTATATCCTCCAAAAAAAAAATACCGGGATATCCTAGTATACGATTGTTTTAGCTCCCTTTTTATGTCCTGGTGGGGTTAGTGGAAGTGATTGCTGCTCCTACGAGAAACCCATTTCACATGCTTTACGAGCTTTGCCAAGTCGTTTATCACGACTTGAAATGAACAAACCCCGGACCTCAGTCGACCGGTGGTCAACGACCAACGTGCACCAAACATAATTTCTTTTGGCCGTATTTTTATTACCCATGTAGCGCATTGATTTCTTGTCGTCTTTGTCTACTTTCGACGCAAAAGTTTTGACCTCTATTCTACAGAAATAAAACCAAAAACGGTATAATTTTTGACGCTATATTTAATTATTCTTATATAAATTTATTTATAATGAGATTGCCTTCTGATGGAAAACAAAAAAGCAGCTCAGATATCAAGTTTTGATTCTCGTCAGATTTCCAACCAAAGGAATGTTTTCAGCGAAGGAAACACGAAGCGGCGGGTGTCGATTCTAGCATCAGCATATAAGACCCCACGTTCGAGACAATCGCTTAGAATATTCTCGCTTGTATATCTACAAATATAACGATATTGATACGGAGAAGAAGAGGAAGAGAGCGACGACCCGCGGCCACAGTGCGTTCTGGCTCGCGCCCTGGCTGGTGGTTAGATTAATACCCCACGTTGAAAACGACCTCGTTGGCTTCTCTCCTTGGTGCAAGACTCGATATCAACGTAACATCTTGGTGGAGGTGAAGGGAAATCTTCCCTACGTAGCTCTCCACGTCTTTCCACCACGCTTGTTTGAAGCAATCGGCTCGTATCCCCGCCCGTCATTCCAGACGGTGATCAAGCTGCAACTTCTGCCATCCGCTTTGGCTCTCTTCCCTACCGTCAGCGCGATCCTCCCACATTCGCTGTGTCTGGAAGTGACGACGTTGATGACTGGGTTTGCGCCTTCGACAGGTTGAGTGTCTGAAACCCCTGGGACAACACACTGAGTTTCGCCAATGTCGTCTTCTACCTTCGCGACATGGCTAATGTGGGTTGGACAATCACGAGGACCATATCGTGTCGTGAGATTCTTTTAAGTTTCGCCTCTCAGATGTCTTCGGCTGTGCAGTCAGTCTAAAAGTGGACGCAACTCAACGTCTTGCGACGAGGTCGCAGTACGCTGGTGAATCAATCCCCCCTACATCGAGGACATTCTGGCGCTCTGCAAACGCGACAACTCCGCTATGGCCGAAAAGAAAAAGCTAGGAAACATCATGAAAATAATCGCCGAAAACGAATTTCTAGTGCTGGTCTTGCGAAATTCAATCACCGTCACACAACTACAGGAAAAGTGCCAACAATAAGAAAGGCACCGAAACAGGCGCATTGCCTGCCCCGAAACCTCTTCCGGCTACAAAATTGTATTGCCTCATCACCACCATCACCAACAGATAGCATAAATAACCTCATAAGGCAAATCATCAAAGATAAACTGGCCGTCCTCTTCCCATCGTCGTTCTGAGACCCCCAGAAGTAGCAGACAGATCCCTCACCTGACGCCATACGAGTTCTTTCACGGAACGGGTTGCCACAATCCGCACCGTCACCACAAGACACATTGTGCGCAACATCAGTGAACTCCTATGACCTTCCCCCACGCTTCCAATCCGACCGCCGACCCAGATTATTCCAAAACGCCGAGACACCGGGGCAGAGGCAGTATCCTAGGAACCCCACAAGTCCCACCGGCTATTCCCGTGGAATACCGGGTCACGTTGCCCAAGTTTGTCGCCGTCGCATTGTGGAAACCTCCCAAAAGTATGTTCGATCCTCGCAGTTCCCAAGAGGACACATACCGTTCGTCAGCGTCTGTGGCAGCTTATGTTGCAGCGTCTCAGAGCGAGCGCGAAGATAGAACGCGGCGGCGCGCAAGACGCGCCCAGGAGATGCGCCCAACCCGCCCCTGGTTGGGACGATTCGGGAATGTAGTAACAATGACATCATGAGGAGGCCTCGTCTTCTAGCTGGTATCGGCTTTACTGTGGTTTGTTTTAGAGCGCAGCTCTTAGGCGCCCGTTTCCGGGTGTCGCGGCGTCGGCGTCGGCTTTGCGGCGCAAAATGTAAAAGGAAAATCGACGTCAGCTGACCTCAACACCAATTCAATTCCCTGCTAAATTTAGCGGGGAAAATGACGTCACCTGACTTGGTGCCTCGTAACCTAAGAACAAATTTAGTTTCTCCGCTAGATTTAGCGGGAAAATTAAAGTGACGTGACCTCAACAGCAATTCAGTTTCACCGCTAAATTTAGCGGCGGCAATGACGTCACGTGACTTGGTGTCGCGTCACCTATGAACAAATTCAGTTTCTCCGCTAGATGTAGCGGGAAAATTGACGTCACGTGACCTCAACACAAATTCAGTTTCCCCTCTAAATTCAGCGCAAAAATTGACGTCATGCGACCTCAACACAAATTCAGTTTCCCCTCTAAATTTAGCGGGGAAGTTGACATGACATTACTTGCTGTCACGTAACCTATGAACAAGTTCAGTTTCTCCGCTATATTTGGAGGGAAAATTGATGTCCCGTACGAAGAAGGAAGAGGGGAAGGTACGGAGGAGGAGGAGGAGGAGGGCATACCCTCCCTCCTCCTCCTCAAGAGCTGCGCTCTAATTTCGCGTTACAGAGATTTGTAAACGTCTTTAATTTTTTTTCGGTAGTTATTTAGAGTAATATGGGCGGAAAATGACTCTCTGTTGACGTGCGTCCTAAAACACAATCACTTCTAACGTGCGATGCAGAAAAAGATAAGCGAGATGTAAATAAATAATTAGTTTTGCCGGTTCCTTGGGGTTTACGCTTGTCCGGTTAATAGCAAAAGAAAGTTTGGTTTTGAAAAAAAAAAGTTAGCTGAACTGGTAAAAGCGGTCTTGTGTATGTAGAGGTATAGCTACTCGTAATGATTATGTAAGGGTAGCGACTAATTCGGAACTACGAAACGTTTACTTGACATTGTTTTTTACATTTGTTTATAGCAGAATATATGGAATCATGACTGCTAGTATGGAGCCATGTCATCAGGGGGGTCAATCAAGTAAGAGCACAAGCTTTCCAAACAAATTCCCATCAGTACAATTGGAAAAGACCGTATCCTAGCTTGTGTTCATGCAAACTGTGCCTCCTACTGCGCATTATCGTTTACTAAGGCCTACCCGTCCTTTAGAATCCCCAAAATAGCGAAAGCCAAAGGACGGAGTAGCTCACGACAAAGGAAAAACTGCAAACAATAAAAAGTCAAGGAACAAGGCCAACCTAATGATCAACCCACGCCTTGGCTCTAACTCCCAAACAAGAACAAACGAATACTAAAACAATTATCACAATAGAACGAGCAGATAAATATTGACCTGTATCGTATTTAAATTGCAAATTACCGCTGGGATGGAAGCGACTAGCCTGTTCAACCTCTTTGGGAAGATACAGGAGTACAAAACTGTGGATCGGAAAATATGCGCCGCTCTCGCTAGCCGATTGTTTACGAATTAGAAAAGTCAATGAAGTAAATATTTGCAGCGACGTGTGTAAATTAACACGTTCCTGGCGTTTCGGGAAAGCGGGATTACAGGAGCGTTAATATGACGCGCATATATTACGATTGGCAGGCGTCCCTATTCGCAGAATTCTCCCTTCCGGTTTCTCCATTCGCACACATGTTCCCGCTCTTCCAGACCCGCATTGTTCGGCAAAACTCTATTTGTTTTCCTGTTTTACGTGCATAGCACCAATGTAATCCCCTCTTGAAATGCTAGAATGCCAGTACTCGGTGCGGTGACTTTGGTCTCCTAGTGCATCACCTCTGTGTGAAAGCCAGAACACGTGTTCTACTGGTCTACTGGAAGGTAAACTAAAATATAGAAATTCACGCGACCAAAAGCAAAGTACCACCGATGTTTGAGCCCGACATGATTGATCTGCCTTGCTGATGAACGAAAACGGGTGCCACTTTGAAACAGATAGGTTATTTTGTTTTATTTTCCCACTACTTTGCAATTTGTGTTGGTACGAACATCGCCAGAGCTAATCCGCGAAAACCTCGTAGGTTATAGCGGAGCCCTACAATACGCTTCTGGTCACTAAACTCCGTAATGCTATACGAGGGCTTGGTACGCGACCACACGCGGCACTAGCTTCTGAAAAAGGGGCGCTAAGAGCCGCCATTGCAGCGAGCAACGCTGGGGGTTTGGAAACCAGAAAGTGGTATCAAAATTTCGAACCCACTTTCAACGAGCTTCCCGATAGATGGCGTTGACACGTCATTGTACCAACAGCGCTTCCCCCTAATATACGAGCAAGCGTCTTCCGATCTCTACACACCGTCAACCAATAAAACTTCCTTTTCTGCAACATTCTCCAAAACAATATCATTCTTCATTTGTATTGTTGTCTCAAAATGAATTCGGAATACCGCGATCACCATCAAATTGCAGAGCCGCGAGTAGCGCCATCACGTAGAGGCGCTGCGAACCCCCGCGCACAATTGATGACTCTTTTTCACTTGCGAAAACACCGTTTTGTTTGAAAACAAACGAAAAAACGACTTGTTTTGAGGTACTGGTTTTAGAAAACAATAAAGAATAACCGGCGTTTTCAATACAGAGATCAATTACAGGCGTAATAAAATATCGGCGGACGAGAAATCGTTTTTTGAAGACTACTTGTAATTGAAAAATTGTTTTGCTGGCTCACCAAGTTTGTGTGGGGTGTCCAAACGACAATTTCCTCTCCGGGACAGTGGCGCTCCTCGCGGCAGCTTTTGACCCGATATGTTCGTTTCCTAAGTCATTTTGTAGTGTCCATGCTTTTGATTGACTCCCTGTTACCCGTTACCGGAAACGAATGCTATCTAACAAAAATGGTAAAGGTTGCAAATAATTTTCGGTACTTCAGAAAGCAATCTGACGACTCGTGTGATTACTTCTTAATAAATGTAATCAAATGATTACAAAATTACAAAAGCTTTATCTATTACCATAATTTTACTACTTGTAATAATGCACTGTGCAAGTATGCTGACTGTTTGAACTTTCGCAAGAACGGCGTGGATTCCGCTCTTGCGGAGAGGATGCACGCGAGGAGCAGAGCTGAACCTTACACCCACGGCTTGCCTCGGCGGAGACGATCGCGAGTGGGGGGCGAGCTGTGAACTTCGTACCCGGAGCGGCCGGATGCAGCCGCGAAGATCAACAGATGGAACGCAAGCGAGCGGAGAACGAGAAAGTGGTTCGTCGGTTTGGAACGAGTGTGTGTGGTTTAAAATAAAAGTGTTGGGTTTTGTTAAAACGGATCGACATTTCTGACCGTAAATAAGCAACCATTCCCTCAACACTGACACTATAGACATTTTATTTGTAAACTGCATATAGGGGATGGTTTCGTTAATCATTAGGGCCTGAAATGGTAGCAGAAGTGAAGAGAACATGGCAAATAGTTATGATATCTTCTATGCCATCAACGTTTCTTAATTTTTTTAATATTCTTGGCCTATCCTTTTTTCATCAAATAGGTGTTCAACCTCATCAATATTCAGCGAATTAAACACTATAACATACTTTCAATATTGTTTCCATTTTAACATAAACGACTTGGGATTCCCAAGACCTTTCTTTCATTATAATCCTTATTTATAGCTTCAGAAAAGGAAAATGTCAGCTTCTAGGAAGATTTGTTCCTCTGTGTATTGTTCAAAATCAATCTGTATCTGGAATTAATTTCATAAACTTTCTGAAAGAACAACAAAAGTGCAAAATATGTCTTGGTTAAGGACTAGTGTTTTAAATCAGCCAATTTAGCTCGCGAAAATGGAGTAACCTTCACGGTATATGCTTTTTTGAGACAAATACACAAAAAGCAGTCACAAGTGTTGTAGAAATTGTGTGCAGTAATTATGAAGTTAACGCGAAATAAATGTCCACGTAGTTGTTTAACCGAGCGGTTCAGTCGATTTATTATGTCAATAATTATAAATACTTTTCAGATAGTTGCTATCGGTAGGACTTTGGATTCGCAGTATCTTCATCATCAGAACATCATAATATTTCCAAAAAATGTGTCTTTTTTAGTTTTAGCATTACGTTTACTCTAAAGAAAAGCACAACCTTCGCATTTTTAAAATCTAGAGCATCACTTTTGCAATATTATTTCGAGAGAATTCGACAAAGAGTGCGTCAATCACAGAAACAATAAAGACGGCCTACTGAAAAAAAAAATAAAGGCGGAAGCTTGTGTTATGGAGACAACGAGAAAGACATCTTTACAGAACGTTTTTTGATTTAACATCGGAACGAGTCCAAAGAAAACAATTCAACACTGAAGAGCCGACGCAGGTGTAGTAGATGGAAATTATTGTATAAAAAGTGTAAGGAAGAAATTGTTGAATTAGAGAAACAATGCAGATATTCCTCCTTTGAACTGACCGAACGCCATTCCGAGAATGTTTCTTCAGTACGAAGGGAAAATAATCTTTTCAAATTTTAGACAACCCAGTCTGTTTCCCGACCATTACGCGTGTCTTTTCTAAAAATCCCGCGTACCTTAGAAAAAATATCTTGTTAGTTTTGCCATAAAATATTCGAACATAGTATTGCATATAGAGTAGCTGGAGTTCGTTCAACGGTTCTAGAAAAGTGAGCTAGACAACGCGAGCGAAAGAGTCTAATTTCGAAGCACTCAAGACCTGGGTTCTTTTCTCGTGTGTTAAAGCGCGGTCTTCTTTGCACAACAAAATTTTATATTGCGCTTTGTTTTGTCTGTCGCCATTTTTTGCGAGACGAAGATCATCATATAGTTTTTCATTTCAACGGCTGACCATTCCATGAGGCAATACCATGAGGTATTGCCTCATGAAAAGGAACTGATCGCGTTAGCCAGCTCAAAACGCACGTGACTCTGGAACGTGGGATGCAAGGGATAAGCCCAATATTATAATATAGTAAACAAACACTGCATCAAGCAGAACCGTTGAGCAGCACGCTTTTTTACCTAGTAATTATAAACAGATTTCTGTGCGTAAACAAAAATGATAATATAAATCTTTACTGTCTTGTTAATTGAGGTCATGACGAATCGAATCTGTTTATTTACATGAAATTAACTGCGGAATTTTGGAGCGACTAAGTTAGTCTGACTAGATTCGAGCAAAAATCCTTTTCACCGCGCCGAAGGGCAGCCAAAACCATCGATAACGTCGCATCACTTGCCCTCTCACGTATATCTTGGGATCGCCGAGCCGCAACTCCAGCAGCGAGCTCAGGAAACTATAATGAATCGATGTTTCTCTGCACCTGCTCTTTAAAAAGCGGTCGAACTAGCGAAGCGGCAGTGGTCGAGCGGCCGAATGCAA